>JAJLSH010000214.1:0-280149 GCA_030567475.1 Ambrosiozyma angophorae
TTTTTATTATCTTTATCTTTTATCAAGTATTCCATTTTGGCATCTTGATATTACCGTTTTGAGTTGTTTTATTTTGTTCCGAGAATTAATTATATAGATTTTATATAGTTGTGTGTATTTCCTTCGATCCTGAGCTTTCTTTGGATTTGGAGGACACTTTTAAAGAGGAACTTTTCTTTATCAAATACTTCATATAGTCAAATATCCGAATCCTTACAGATGGTAACTAAGACTCCGTGGCCAAGCTGGTTAAGGCGTGCGACTGTTAATCGCAAGATCGTGAGTTCAATCCTCACCGGGGTCGTATGTTAAGTTTATTTTTTTGATTTCATATGCCGCGTGCACATGTACACTCGTTAATCTTGTAGATAAAGAAAATTTCTAAACGTAGGACAAAATAAATTAGGTCAGAACTAGACTGCTCTGACATTCAAGTTAAGCCATTACCGATCCAATATAAAACATCATGATAGAAAGGCGGAATAGTAGAAGAAGAAATACCGGTGTGTTTTCTACATACAATGGAATGATTCCCTCGTTGATTTTAAATAGAAATGGTGGTATGGCCAATATTAACTCAAGAAGAGGTAATATACCGTTAACATTTATTCCGCCTAGTACAAAGTCACCCCTTTTCATTTATAATAATGACATCGATAAACGTTCTTTTCTAAGTCTTCATTCAGGAAATGAAGAGGAGTCAGCAATTTCTGATGTTGCCTCTGTTTCAACATCTAGGTCGTTACCATCAACATTGAATGCCACTAATGATGATATTGAATCTATACGAACGTGGCTGGATGAGGAAAGAGATAGAATGTCACTTGTTAGCGATCATGACTCGCTTCAGTATGGGTCAATTACAAATAGAGAAAGTATTGACATATTAGAGGAAGCAGATAGAATTTTCAAAACAAATAGTTTTTCGTCATCAACAAACGGGGACGATTTATTGAGTGAAGATTTTGAAAATGAACAGACGACTATAACTCATGAAATCAATAAATTAACTAGATATTCAATACCTTTAATTCTTACATTTTTTCTAGAACAAATATTTTCAGTAGTTTGCGTTGTTTTTGTTGGCCATTTAGGAAAGCAAGAGCTTGCGGCCGTTTCAATGGCTTCAATGACATCAACCATAGTACTAGCAATCTTTGAAGGAATTTCTACTGCGTTAGACACGTTGTGTCCTCAAGCTTATGGTGCTGGTCAGTATTTTCAGGTGGGGATTCATTTACAACGTTGTTCATTATTTTCATTAGTTATGTTTGTACCAGCAGCAATGTTTTGGTTTAATAGTGGAATGTTTCTAAAGTACGTTATCGATGATCCTGAAGTTGTTCGACTTACCCAACTTTTCTTAAGAATATTAATTTTGGGTGGGCCCCCTTATATTTTATTTGAAAATGGAAAGAGATTCTTACAAGCCCAAGGTATATTCGATGCCGGTACTATTATACTACTAATCACTGCTCCGATTAATGTTTTTTTGAACTGGCTATTGGTGTACTCTGAATCACTAGGATTTGGCTATATTGGAGCTCCTATTGCTTCGGTCATTAATTTTTGGTTAATGCTCTCTTTAATGGTACTTTATGTTACCTTCATAGACGGTTCAGAATGCTGGAATGGATTTTCAAAGGAAGCGTTAACACATTGGTATGATTTATCTTTACTTGCTATTCCAGGAATCATAATGCTTTTGGCCGAATCGTTAGCATACGAAGTGTTAACTTTACTGGCCTCATACTTTGGTACGAATGCTTTAGCCACTCAGTCTGCGCTATCATCTGTTGTATCATTATTATATATGATTCCCTTTGCTGTCTCAGTTGCCTCATCTACTCGTATAGCTAATTTTATTGGACTATCGAATATTTCTTCTTCTAAAATAGCTACTAACGTTGGCCTGTCAGTTTCGTTATTTATTGGTCTGTGTAATGCATCCATTTTGCTTTTTAAATCAAAAACGATAGCCAACTTATTTACTGATGACAAAGAAATTATTTCAATGATTGTTAGGTTATGTCCATTAATTTCCATATTCGCATTTATAGATGCATCAACATGTGTAGCTAGTGGTATACTTAGAGCAATGGGATTACAGAGTATGGGAGGAACTCTAAGTTTGATTGGGTATTATATTATTGCTGTCCCTTTTGCATTTTATTTGAGTTTCAACTTAGACATGGAACTAATTGGTCTTTGGTTAGGGAATGGAACAGGATTACTTTTTATTGGATTATCGGAGATATATGTGATATTTTCAGCAGACTGGGGAAAGGTGATGGAGGCAGCAAGAATAAGAAATCATATAGATGAAGAGTGTGTAGATGCCGCTGCATGATTAATTTTTTTTATTACATCTTTTGTACATTAACAAAAAAATAATAAAAAATATACCAAAAAAGTTCATTCATACATATAACAAGGGTGGGGGTAAAACTAATATACAACAGGGTAAAACTAATATACAATAAATGTAATATGCATTTCTTGTTAGACAACAAATGATAACATCTTTAATTCTTTAGCAAGAGACTAGATCAACAACGTAAAGGTAAATGGCTTCACAATTTGAAGCAATACTTTCATAGTAAATATTGTAAAAGCTTCCAGATAAACATTGGTAAAAAACTGTACTATTTCCTAAGCCTAATTTACCGTCCTCATCAATGTACCATCCAGCAGCATATATAGCACCTGCTTGAGGTGGCGGACCATCAAATTGAAATTGTTCATTAGCAACAATTGAACCAATTCTACCTTTTTTATCGTAAAGAATAGTATTGTTAAGGGTCATTGCTAATGAATCGTCGGTTAAGCAAGCTTCAATTTCGATATCTCTTTTATGTAAAGATTTTGAAGTAGTTGAAGTAGAGGTAGAAGTAGAAGTAGCACTTTCAGTGACAGTAATATCATTGAACTTAGTAACAATGATGGAAGTGGTCGGAGTAACAGTTATAGTGGTGGTTTCATCCTCTGATTCATCAAATTTAGCAACAGTAAGCAATGAAGAATAGGAAATAGCGTCACTAAAATCAACAGTTGTCGTACTCTTTGTAACTTCATAAACAGTAGTAAAGTAAGTGGTTGTTATTTCAACACTTGGGGAAGAGCTGATCAAGTTGGAATAGTTTCTTGTGTTCGAAGAATAAGATCTTGTGACGGAAGTCAAAGAACCAGAAGAGGTGATTGGCTGGATGGAGATGCCGAAGGTAGAGGTGTAGTCTGTAGTAGCAAAATCAGGAATTGCTGCGGTGGGTGTAAGGGTAGACCAGACATCACCGACCTGGTAGGAGGAAGCACAAGCAGGAATGGCCATAAAACCCGCCATTAAAAGGGTAGCTAAAGTGTTCATAATGGTGTTGATGTTGATGTTATTTTCAGAAAAGTAAATAATACAAAAGAGTGACTAAAAGTTAGTGCTGTATCAGTCCTACTATCGTAAAATGGGTACTATTTATACATTTTCCCCAAACTGCCAAAGTGGTAGGTGATCTGGTTGGATCGGGGGAGCACGAAGCAAAATGGCTAGCTGCTAGGAAATGGCTGGGATTACGGATCGCCCGTGCACCGCGCCGACTTCAACAAACTCCACCAGCTCCAGCTCAGCTCCAGCTTCAGCTCATAACTGGCACACCTCCAATACTAACAGATGCCAACACCCACAGTCAAGCAAGACTTGATCGGGAAAGGCGTTGATGTGTCCGCCACATCTCTCCCCATAATAAACGAGAACATTACATTGTCTCTACCTTCGTCTGATGAAATAAAAGATGATGAAACAAGCTCAGCCATCAATGATTCATTTGCTGACGATTCAAGTTTGGCTCTGGACTCAGTTGCTCCAAGTATGGATGGCTATTCAGTCAATGAATCGAGGGTAGTCTCAAAATCTCATGTTGGTAGATTTCAACATAAGAGAAATTTTTCAGAAACAACATTATCCTCTTTTCTTCCAAATATTGATGATTCTTCAATATCTTTAGGGTATAATAAATTAACTGAACAATCTGTTTCTCCTCTTGGACAAAATTCAATTTTTGAATTGACTCATAATATGAATTATATGACAAAGGCAACAGCAACTGGATTACTTACAATTTCAAGTTCTTCTGCTTCAATAAGTCTTAGAGGCCCAACTTCAAGAGACATACCACCAACTTCTTTATCGCAAATTTCAAAAGTTAAAAATTCTCAATTTAAGCCGTATTTAAATTCAATTGAAGATTCCTATAAAGCGTTTAGATCAAATAGATCTTTAACTGAATCAACTTTAGAAGCCTTTATAACACAACTTAATAATGAAGATAAACGAAAACAAAAACAAATATTAAAATTAGAGGATGACAAGGATAGTATTAGTAATAATTATGAATTAGCTGAGACTGAAGAAGTTGAGTTAGATAGTAATTCACTTTCTAATATACCGGAAGTCTATTTTTCAAATGATTTTAGATTAGATAATCCAAGAATATTTAAAGAAGTTACAGAAAATTCAACAATACTTAAAGAAACTGTTGAATTCAATGAAGATGGTGCAAGGAAATCTATTATGAAAAATGATAAATTGCAAGAAAAAATGTCATCTTATTTAGATATTGTGGAAGTTCATTTGATTCATGAAATTTCCAAGTCATCGGGATCGTTTTTTAGTGCGCTAGATGATTTAAAAAATATTCGAGATCAATCAAAAAAACTAGCAGATCAATTAAAAAGTATTGATTGCGAATTAGAATCTTTAGAAATAAATCAAGCAAATTCTGGTATTGAACTTTTGAAATTAATTCAGAAAAGAAATAATGTTGAAAAATTAGAACAGGGTATCCTTCAAATTAATACCATTCTACAACAAGCAGATTTGGCTGAATCATCATATTTTAATGCAAATTATGAAAAATCGTTGGAAATTACGGATTCTGTTTTTGCACTAATAAGAGGTAATAATCCATCTCATTTATTAATTGAAAAAATTACCAAAAAATGGCCCCACCCCTTATTAAATTTAGATAAAGTTCCGGCATTATCAAAATTAAAACGTTTATTACTAAATTTAGTTATGGAAATTGGTGATTCATATGAACGATTATTTGACAGTTTTTTAATTAATGATCTCAGAGAACAATATGAAAATGTATCAAAAGAAGAAACAATTCGATATCTAAATTCAAGCTTATTAAAGAACAATGCAATTAGTCATCAACAGCAACAAATTAGTGAACACTTTAAAAATCAATTAGAAAAGTATTTAAGAGGATTAGTTAGATGTGGTAAAATTGATATTGGATTTAAGAAATATGAAGATTCATTTTTAAAAGAATTAAAATCGATCATTAAATCAAATCTTCCAATGGATATTTTAGAAACAAATCCAACAAGAAATGGTGGATCGGTCAGATCCGACCAAACAAAAAGTACATCAACACAACAAAGTGGATCAGGAGGATTAGGTAATAATGTTAAAGCATTAACACCAAGAGAATTTGAAGATATGTTGATTATAATTTATACCCAATTATCAAAGGCGTTTGCAAGATTATGTTCACAAAAAAAAGTTTTATTGGAAATGGCATTGGATGCATTAAGTATACAAGATCCACAATTTTTAGATAGACAACCAGATATGATTATTAATTTAGACATAACGTCATCAATCAATCAATCATTAATAATATCACAAAGAAGAATGGCAAAGATTTTATATGTCAGAGATTCGCAAACTTCAATGATTTCATTAGATTTTTTTTTAAGATTTTATTCAATTAATAATATGTTTCTATCCGAATGTGAAATTATATCAAATGGTACGGTTCCATCAATTGAATTACAAAATGTTTTGAATTCTCAGTTAAATAAATTTAATCAACAATTCCATAAAACTAATATGAAGATATTAACTGACAGAGTTGAAAAAGAACAATGGAAAGAGGGTAAGATGACTTCAAATATTCAAAATTTATTAAATGAAATAATTGAATCGTCAAAGATAGATTTTAATGAAGATAAATGGATGAAAGAGCTAAATATATCATTTAATAGTAATAATGAAACCAATAACATCGAAGAAGAAGAAGAAGAAGGAGAAGAAATTGTTACTAAAAGATCAACTTTATCAATCAACGAAAAGTCCTTTATAATTCCCGAATTAATTGATGGAATATTGAAATTAATAAGAAGTTATATTGTATTTAAAATTCAATTTCCAAAAATTGAAGAGTTAAATATAATTGAATTACTAAAATTATTGAATTTAAAAATTCATAATGCAGTTTTAGGGGCACAAGCAACAAAGACAGCAGGTATGAAACATATTACATCAAAGAATCTAGCAATTACATCCCAATTACTATATTTTTTATCAACACTAACACCTTATCTAAAAAAAACATTCGAAAGATTGTCAAAGAAAAGTTTACCAGAATTCGATAGAGTTGAAAAATTATTTGAGGATCAAAAGAATGAAATATTTGATAAAATAGTTGGAATTATGACAGATAGAGTTAAAATTCATACTAACGAAATCAAAAGCATCAATTGGTCGGAAATGTTATTAAACCAACAAATCCATTCATATATGGAACAGATAGTTAAAGAAACGTTAACCATTGAAAGAGTTTTACAAAGATATCTACCTGAAGATCAGTATAATTTGATATTATCAAGAATATTTGACAACTTTAAAAGATCATTGACAGAGATTTATTTACAAATCAAATTGAAGGATTCTATCGAAAAAGCGATAATGATGAAAGACGTTGATTATTTTAGAGAGAAACTTGGAGATGTTCAGGGTTATGGGAATTCAGGGCAGGTCATTTGGGAGAATATTAGTTCGATGAGTACGGAAGAGGATGTAAGACTGGAGGCACAGATGAGAAAATAGCCGTGCACTAGAAAACTCCAGAGGAATTAGTAACTTGTGTGTAGTTGTAGTTGTAGAATAAGAAATAAAAGATCTCTACTGGAAACTCGGACTCATGCCGGAGTTTTATCGGACACATTCAGGACCCGCCTTGTCTTGATGAATTCTGTTGCCCTTTTTTCCCTTTTAACTGGAAATCTGTGTGTGTTTGCAGCCAGTATTCTTCTTATTCTCCAACCATGTCCGATTACAACATCATCAACAGACATGCTAAAGAGCTCCATGCGAAGCGGGCAAAACTGGATGAACCCACTGCTATCAAGTACGTGGAGTCCTTAAAACAGTGTGTATCAGGCATCAATAAGCTGGACAAGATCAATTCAATAGTTGTGCTGGCCAAATGTACTGACTTGTTCCCTCAGTCGGATGTAATTCACAACCAACTGGATTCTCCTCTTTTTTCTACTCTTTTCGAAATTGCTTCAAGTGAAAACGTTGCAAATGAAACCTTAAGATCAATTTTAAAAATTGCCATAGCCTTTTTATCGGGTGTTATACCCGTTCATGGTACTGCTACTACCTTCCATTCTGTTATATTGAATGCTTATAATAATTATCCTCTAATGGAAAATTTGGCAAATAAACTAACAGATCTGGATTTAATGATTTCAACTGGTATTGTTGATTTTGTTTCAAAATTAATATATAGATGTGTTGAAACTAAAAATGATGAATACTTTTCTTTATTATTGAAGAATATTACTCAATCTCAGTTTGTTTCTTCTTTTGCTATACTATCTCCTGAAACTTCCGCTGATTTATTTAGATTAGGCTTTTCCCAAAGTTTTTTGAAATCTTTAAAATTAGCAAGAACAAATTTAAAGTCAATTAAAATCGACGTAGGGGTTCCCTTTCATGCTGCCCTACTAAATGATGTAGTTAGTGATCTATCAACAGCAATTAATGAGCAAGATAAATTGGGTGATAAGGCTGATGCCTTTGCAAGAGCTGGTTTTACAAATGATCCAAAGGCTTTTGTTGTTGAAAATTTTACCATCTTAGGTGTTATTGAATTACTGGGTGTTTTAGCTTCTCCAAATATGACTTATAGAAAGTTATATTTTGAACATATTATGCTAGCAGAAGAAAATGCTCATTTTCCAATTCCATTATTTATTATTTACATAAAGGAAATGTTTACTGATTTAGATACGAATTTACATCCTGGTTTTAAAAATTTTGCGTATTTATTTAATAATGAATTAACCTATTCTTTTTTGTTAAATGCTTTATTATTCTGGATTGGGTCGAAGGCTGTCCATGGTGATTGTCCTCATATATACAAATTATTGGATTCTTTATTAGAGTATTGTGATGAATTTTTACAGAATGATACTTTTGAAAATTTATTGATTAAATTAACTGATAATACTTATACTGAATTTAAAAAATACCAATTGGAAAAGATAAAACAACAAAAAAGACGAAATTGGTCAACATTATTAAAAGATTTCAATGATTCAATTTCTGATGAAGTTAGAAGTTTTGTCCAGGATCAAAGATTTTTGGAGTTATCAAAGGGCTCATGGGTTCATACTTTTAATCCATTAGAAGCCCCTCCAAAAAATTCAACAAAATTACCTTATTATTTCATTACTTTATCGTCAAATAATAAATCTTTAATTTATAAGGAATTTTCTAAAAAACAAGATTCGGCAATAGTTAATGTTGACATGGATGGTAATAAAATTGATTTTAGTTCAATTGTTAAAATTCAAGCTGATTCTTTAACGAAAAATCAAACAGCCGAAGAAGCAAATACAACAAGATTAATTGATATTAATTCAAGATTACAAGTTTCAAAAATTATGATCATTTTGAAAGACACTAGAATTTTTGAATTTTATGTCAATAGTCAAAAATTATTATATGTTTGGTTAGATGGTTTAAATATGTTAATCAACGAAAAATCTGAAATTTCTGAAGACACAAAAGATCAAATTGATTCATTAATTAGAGTTAGAACTGATGTTCAGTTAATTACGCTACCGGATCAAGTTCCTGATGCAGATATGGTTGAACCTGATTTAAATGAATTGGCTAGTTTAGCAACAGGATTTTACTATGCATAAACAAAAAAAGAAAAAAGGAATTTATTTATTTATTTATGGATGATACAGTAATCTAATTTCTCTTTATTAAAAAAAAAGGTCGGTGTGTATATTTTCTAATTTGTTTCCTTTTTTGTGTATTTTTTGTTATGTTCTCCCTACTTTTTTTCTTTCTTTTCATTTTCCTTGCTAGTTGATTATTCAATCAATAGTTTTTTGTTCTCTTAAATATAGTTTACTATAACCTTCATTCTACTTCTCATTCTTATTTTACTAGTTCTTCATTAAAAAAGTGTGTATTTGTTGGAACTTTTTTTACTCAGCTTATATTTTTATTTTGCTTTTAGTATATATTGGCGCCTCTTACAGTTAATCTAATTATGCCTCATAATATACCCTATTCTTTAACAAAAGAAATTAACAGAAAAAATATTATGAAAGAATGTCTAGATATAAATAATTATACAAAAGAATATACAAAGGGGAAGTAAAAATAAAATCATTATCTCTTACCACCTTTCTTACCTTTGGTCTTGTTACTATTCTTACCTTGTCTTGCCATTGTTCTCTTTTGATCTGAAACACGATCAACTTTTGTCTTCTTGTATAATCTACCACCAGCCATATCTTCTTTAGCTTCATTTTGTTTTCTCTTTTTACTATTGTTTTCTTTTTTAGTTTTTGATAAAGCATTTGATAATTTTTCTTTTTTCTTTTCAGTTTCAGTTTGAAACCAAGTTCTTTTTGGTCTTGAATTAATTTCATCTTTGAATTTTAATAAGTTTTCAGTTTTTTTAACTTGCATTTCGGCCCTTAAAATTTCCTTTTCATTTTTTTCTTCAACTAAAATCTCTTCTAACAAACTTGATTTATTTTCAACAATTTTATTAATCTTTTCAATTTCAACCCAATTGACATTTTTACCAACTGTTTTACCGTTTTTAGAAAACTCCACTTGCTTGATAGATTCTTTAACAATATTACGATCTTGTGCTGATTCTCCAACAAATGAAATTGATATACCTTCACGCCCTGCTCTTGCTGTTCTACCAACTCTATGTAAATAAATTTCATGAGATTTTGGCATATCATAATTTATGACAATTTCAATCTTTGGAATATCTAAACCTCTTGCTGCTAAATCCGTACAGATTAAGATTGGTACAGTTGAATTTCTAAAATCTGTAATTGCTTTTAATCTTTGTTCTTGAGTTAACGAACCATGCAATTCTGAAACTTTTAAACCTAATAAACCTAGTGTAATTCTTAATTTATGGCATGAATCTTTTCTTGCAACGAATATAATAACCCTTGATGACTTATTGAATTCAGATAATAAATTAAATAATAACGAAGGCTTTAAGTTCTCTCTTTTTCTAATTCTAACAAATTCTTGTAATAATCCATTAGCTGAAACATTTGGCGGATCGATCATGATTCTAATTGGTTTTTTTAATGAAAGTTGAATTAATTGTTTAATTTTAGAGTTCATGGTAGCTGAAAATAACATAGTTTGTCTTCTTGTAGGGACTAATGATAAGATTTCAGTTAATTCAGTTTGAAATCCATCTTCTAACATTCTATCAGCTTCATCAAAAACGATAACTTCAATATTGTCTATATTAAATGATGGTGAATTTCTAATATGGTCAATTAATCTTCCTGGGGTTGCAATAACAATATCTGGTCTTCTTTTCAATTCTTGTTCTTGTTGCCTTAAGTTTAATCCACCAACAGATAAACCAAAAGTTAAATTGTTACTAAATTTACTGATTCTCTTTCCAACATCAAAAACTTGAATTGCCAATTCTCTTGTTGGTGTCAATACGATAACTCTAGTAGCTGGAATTTTAGTTGGCTTATATAACAATCTTTCAATAATTGGAATCATATAAGCTGCTGTTTTACCTGAACCTGTGACTGCACCTGCAACTATATCTTTACCTAGTAATGCAATTGGAATTGCGGCCGATTGAATTGGGGATGGGGTGGTATAGTTTAAAGCTGATAAACCTTTTAAAACTGGTCTGGATAATTTTAAGGATTGGAAATCTTTATGAACTTGTTTTGAGCTTGATAGTTCTTCATCATTGTTATAAAATTTAGCAACTTCTTCTGGAGAATCCTCTTCTTCCTTTTGTTCGGGTTTGGTTTTACCCATATCCAAGTTGGTATGGTCTTCTTTTTCTTCTTCCTCTTCTTCCTCCTCTTCTTCTTCTTCTTCTTCTCCACTTTCAGATGATTTGCCATCATCCTCTTCTTTCTCATTTTCTTTATCTTCTGCTAAATTTTCTTCATTTGATTTTGTAGGAGCACCCATACCAAATCCATCCAGAGCTAATTCGTCATCTTCTTCTTTATTTTCTTCCTTTTTTTCGTCATCTTCATCGTCTTCATCATCTTCCTGATTAGCAAGTTTACCACTTAACCCCCCCTTTCTCCTTATAATACTATCTAAATCAACTTCTTTTTTTTCAACCTGTTGATCACCACCAGTTTGAAAATCCCAACCATCGAAGTTTGTAGTTGAATAGCCATCATCTATAGAAAAGACAAAATCAGGGTTTAGATCTTTATCTTCATCTTCTTTTATTTCTTCGTCAATTTCATTATCATTAACTTTTGAATTTTTTTTTGATTTCTTTGAATTCTTTTTAACTTTCTTTTTGGAAATGCTTTTTTTCACTTCTTCTTCAGATTCAACTGTTGAATCTTCATCTAAATCTGGGATATCATCTTCACTATCTGAGATTGTTGGAACAAAATCTAGAATGAATTTTTTCTTGGTTATGGCTGTCATACTTGTCAAAGATGGAAATATATTTTTTTATCATAATAATTAATGAGATGAAAATAATTAAAATTAAAAATTTATTTTCATTTGCACCGCCTTAAAATAGCCAACCTTTTAGATTTTAGTTAAACTATGGAGAATATTCTTATGGATTCATAGGCTAAATGAAAAAATAAAACTAAGGGCTACTGACAACTCCAAGAGAAAAATAATACACGAATATTAGAAAAGTAAAGCGATAAGCACATGTCACTCGAAAAAGTCAGAAGCAATGCTAGTTTTTACTAGGTCAAGGTGTCAACGATAGAGCGTATAACAGCAAAATCAAATATGAATCGGGGGGTCTTTCTAAATATCATAGTGATACGAATATATTTAACTAGATATAACGTACTTAAATGTAAAATCAAAAAGATACACAATATCTTTAATTAAACTTAGACTTCGATCAACTAGAATGTTTCGTAATTAGTTGGAAAATTGGTGGCCATCAACACATCGATAAAGGAAATATGATTAATTGAATATTTTTATTGGGATGGTTTTAATAACTCAACGGATAATAAACAAAAGGCAGGAATCTATGGTCTCAAAATAATTAAGTTACAATAGCAATGTTATTCACTTAAGAACATGTTTCCTTGGCATACCTTGTATTCGGATCTTTGATCCTCTTTGTACTCTTATTGAAGACACTTCGTTCAACTGGGACAGATCCAATGCCTGTCCATTAAAACAAGAATGAGTTAACAATCAATATAGCGATAGTCATATTTATATTATCGGTGGGAATTGATGAGAATAAGAGATAACAGTGTTTTAAGAAACTTAGTTTGAAGTAATAAATTAGATCATTGTGGTTGAATAACTCAAGGATAGATCTTACAAAGTCGAATAACCAGGTAAAGTTGAAACAACCTTTTCAATTTTAACTCTCTTATTGTTGTAACGTATGTAACAAAAAACAAGCTTTTACTCCTTCAGCTAGTAGATTATACTAAATATGTTGAATATGAGCTTCAACCGGGAATAAACTTTCTAAGCGGACATACAATTCATATAATTTAACACATAAAAGCTATAATAAGCAACCTTGTTTTAACACTAGTATACAATCCGATGCAGTGAAAGGTAATACTCAAAAGGTAAGACAAAATATATCGTGTTTTAAAACTTCTACGTTAAATCAAACAAGAGTGCAAGCCATTAAACGTTCGATAAGCGAAACAAAGAAGGATTGATTACCTGTAGATGGTAGCCAGCGGATCACAAAACCCGCCCCTCCTTTATTTTCTCCATATTCTTTTTGTCCTTGCTACCAATCCCTTTTACAGAAAAATCTAAGAACAAGCTAAAGGGCTAAAAAGTTAACTGCTTCCACCAAACAGAAAATGTTTCATACTTCTACTCCTACTCCCACAGACTTATTGATTAATGAATCTACTGAAAGTATGTATTAGATTTTGTTACCCTAAAACAGCAAGAGACAAAAAAAGCAAGTACTAATAAAAGCCATTTTTCTAACTCAGAATTCTTTAAATTAGCTTCTGGGTTATTCACTCCAAAAATGGATTACTTTTCTTCTATTTATTCGTCGCAGACATCATCGTCGGATTCAAGAAATACTTGTATATCCACATCTGGTAATTTAAGTCATCTTACAACGCCAATAATTATGTCGACACCCCATTTTGTTTGTTATACTGAAATTGAAAAAAGATGGAGTTTTTGTGCACCATCTGATTATAAAAAGCCAACACTGACAGGTAAAGAAATTCGATGTAATCCATTTGATAGGCAACCTGGTAATTACCCTCATTATAACAAATCCAATGAAGTCATTATATTTCCCATTAAAATTTCAATTAACAAAGAGCCGTTTATCATATACAATCAACAACAGTTAGATAATGCCGCTGATATTACTTTTGGAAAACTAAAAAGAAATTCAAACGTCTCAATTTCAGTTGGAAAAAGTGTTACTGTTAAATACAAGTATTCAGTCGATATCAATAACTGTATTGTTTTTCTTGAATGTATTGAGAATTTGATAGGTTTTACCGGAACGAATTTGTTTAGAGATTTACAAAAAAAGCATAAGTTGAATTTTAGCTTCAAAAGAACATCGACCATGAATACTCATACTTTAGAGATGAATACTACTAAAGAGTTAAGTAAGAAGCAATTAAAGGTGATCAGTGAATTTATTGGTTGTATAAAGTATTTTGGAACATGGAAGCATTCAGAAAATCCAAAATTTGTGAATAGGTTTGAATGCAAAGGAAAAATTGTTGTTGCTACTGATAAGGAAGAAGCAAATGCTACCAAAAGGGCTATTGACAAGAAAATATTAGGCAATCAATTGATTAATTATGTCAACACTGATACTGAACGTAAGCAATCTGCCGTTGATAGTGATAGAAAGCCTGTAAATTTTGAAATGGCGAAGAGCAAAAATGGGGAAAAAAATATTACGGAAAACAAATCATTTAGAGATAAACTCAATATTATCAAAAGGATAATTGGTGTCAAAATTCAAAGTATTGACAACAAGAAATCACTTATCAGCATTAATATTGGACATAGTAATAATAAAAATTCAATCTTTAACAATATGAATAATGGAAATGTTGGTACCATTAAGTATGTCAGGGGGCAGTTAATTAATGAGGAGGAAGCTAATAATAGAAATAACTTATCTAATGTTAAGAACGGTATTGATCAACCAAAGCATGATAATATTTATTCAAGCTCGTCAATCTTTTATAGAACCAAAGCAATTTTTAGTACTATTCAAGGGAAGTTAAATTCTGTTAAATGAATGACAAAAGGTTAAAGAATAAAGTTAATATTGGTAAAAGTTTCAAACTATTTTAGGATAATATTCAGACTTATTATGACTTAAACCTTAATGCTAAATGTTTTTTTTCTAATTTTTCATCCAAAGAAAATAAACTGGCATATATCAACTATTTTCATGAAACATTTGCTATTAGAGATTTACAATTGTATTTATTAGACTTCGATTTTATTCTTCCCGTTTTCTTCTATACTGTTTGGTAATTATTAAAAAAGGGTTCAGTTGTATATTAGTTTTTATAGTCATTAATTGTCAATTCTTAATTTCTCAGATTATGGTACTGCATGACCTATATCGTCGGCCGTGGACAGTCTCTACTTCTTTATCTTGTAAGAGGGTTATTGGGTTTTGATAACTTCAATCTCAAGACTTTTTTGAAGTCGTATTTGATAATTGGCTAGTCTCTTCAACAATGCACCGTCACAACAATAAACACAATATTTAATTCTCTAAACGTATTGACTACAGCTACATCAAAATTTATTATCATAAAATTCATTATATTAAACAAAATTATACAAAAGGACACAATTCAAAAAACTAAAATAACTTTAAAAGCAATTCAATTACCTAATTAAAAAAGACTCATAAACTAGAAAACAAAGTTAGTAAATCTATTTGTATACATTGTTTTAATTAAATATTCCCCCAATCCTTAAAGCATAATTTAAATCATTTCAGAAAATTGTCAAGGTTATACTCATCGAACCTTAATTAAAAGATCCTAACATTAGAGATGCCAGAAAGAAAAGTTTAAAAATATCAATGAAATCATCATTTAGATTTTGTATGTTGTTTTAAAAGGGAGTCAATTATATTTTCTAAGTAATTTAACTTACGTATTAGCCGTTAAGAGTTGTGTGAAGAAAGAGAAAAAGTGTTGTTTCAAGATTTAAAAGAAGTTGAAACTTTTTTTTTTTAAATGGCCTCAGCACAGCCGTGGAAAGAGAGTTACCCGGAAGACTGACGTGGGGGTTATCACATTAATATGAACATTAGTAAAGGATGCCATAAGAAATTAAAAGAGTAAAAAATTAAAAGAGTAAGACTAGTAAAAAATAGAGAACTAAAAGCATAACTAAGAACGAGAATAAAAAGAACAGAGACAATCGAAAATGCTAATTAAAAAGCTCAGGAATGAAATGGTAAAAAGTGTAATATGAAAATCATTTAAAGGAAAAGCAGAGCAGAAGATTACATCGAGAACAAAGGAATAATATAAGCTAGGGACACTTTTGATATATCAGACACAAAACTCAAAAGAGAAAGAGACCGCCATTTTCCAAAGTAATCCAAAAAAAAAAGGAAATGCCATTATCTAAAAACAATGGGAAAAAAATCAGTGTACTCATCATAATTGAACTCTTTATTGCTATTTTTTGTGCCCATCTAAATATCTATTCAATTTTAAATCAAACAATTTGAACTGATATAAAAACTTCACTAGTAAATTTTCATTAATAAAAATATTGAAATCTAATAAATATAAAGAATTTAATTCTAAATGAAACATTTCAGCTAAATTTTGTAATCCACACACTTTACAATAATAACCTTGCTTGAAATTTTTATCTTCAATTAATTTTAATGATAATCTTAAAATTGTTAAGATAAATCTAAACATATTTAATTTATTGAAAGATAACATTTTAATATTTTGAGGAGCCTGCATTGGAATTTTAGTAGTTGATTCTTTTTTAACTTCTAAATTGAACATTAAGTTAAATAAGTAATAAGAAGATGTAATTAAAACAGCAGTTGAAGGGTTTATGTATTGATTGATTCTATCTAGATAAGTCGTTACGGTTAATTTTGGTGGTGCCTTTAAATAAAATCTATTAACATATTTAGTCAAGATTTCGGTATTGCTAGAACGATATTTATCAATCATATCAGAGAGATCTAGTGGTTTTATATTAATTTTTTCAGAGGGCTCATCAAAATTGAAACTAATTTTTGACTTCTTTTTAATTGGAACTTCTAAGTCAAGGGAATAGTTAGAATAAAATGTCGCTTTGGGTATATCATGGGCTGTTTCAACATCTTCAATTTGACTGTGCCTTATATTGATAAACTGTTTCACTGATTCATACATTAATTGAGGAACTTTATTTAAATCTAACTTTTCTTGAGATTCATCTCCTGATAATAATTTTAAATCTTGAATTATTCCATCCTCATTGTCACTTAGAAAAAACTGCCTTAGGTTGAAATTGGAATCTATCCCGCTTTCTAAATTATCAATATCACTACTATAATCTTGATTTGGTCTGTAAAGCTTATTTAATTCCAACAAATCTTCGACCAGCCTTTTGAATAAGCTTAATGCTTCTAACCCGCTTAATTCCTCTAAAGAGATAATTTGGTTAAGTTTAGAATCGATTAGTTCATTAATGTCAATTGAATCAACAGATGCCTTTTTAGGCTTTGTTAGGGGATTTGGGCTTGGGCTTGGACTTTTGCTTGAAGGGTCCGATGATTGATCCTCAGTGTGATCTGTTCGAGTACCAGGATTATCTTCAAAGGTGGCGGATTGAGGTTTCAGCTTTATATGTTCCATAGAGAGTCTATTTATACTGCTGGTACTCATTCTCTCGGAAGGGGAAACGATAGGAATAAGACGTGTTGTTGATTAACAAGAGTGCGACCTCATCCGGGAAAACTTTTTTAGAGATCAAGTGGAGGAACGGCAACGAAATTTTACAAGTTTTGATTAAATTAGTATATTTATTATAAATTATAAAGTCAATCACAATTCGTCGTGATCCCAGTCTTCATCATCATCATCGTCATCTTCTGGGGCACCACCACCTTCGTATAACTTAGAAGTTATTGGGTAAGCAATCTTACTCAACTTTTCTTTTTGTTCATCAAATTCTTCCTTAGTGGCAGTGTCAAAGTTATCTTCCAAGTATTCTAAAGCTTCACTCACAGCTTCATTCAAGGTTTCTTTGTCTTCTTCAGATAACTTGGCTCCAAATCCAGTTTCGTCGTTAACTTGATTCTTTAATGAATGAGCATAGTTTTCTAATCCGTTTCTACTTTCAATCTTTTCTTTTAATTCTTTATCTTGTTGAGAGAATTTTTCACCATCTTCAACCATCTTTTCAATATCTTCTTTAGATAATCTACTCTTATCATTAGTAATAGTAATAGAGTTGGATTTACCAGTACCTTTATCAAGTGCGGCAACTTTCAAAATACCATTTGAGTCTAATGTAAAAGTAACTTCAATTTGTGGGACACCCCTTGGGGCTGGTGGAATACCAGTTAATTCAAACTTACCTAATAAGTTGTTATCTTTAGCCAAGGCTCTTTCACCTTCATAAACTTGAATCAAAACTGTTGGTTGGTTATCCACAGCAGTTGAGAAAATTTGTGATTTCTTGGTTGGAATTGGTGTGTTTCTTTTGATTAACGTAGTCATGACACCACCTGAAGTTTCAATACCTAAAGTTAATGGATTGACATCGATCAAAACGATATCTTCAACACCTTCTTCACCAGATAAAACACCTGCTTGAACTGCTGCACCATAAGCAACAGCTTCATCAGGGTTAATACCCTTTGAGATAGGTTTTCCGTTGAAAAAGTTTTGTAGTAACTCTTGAACTTTTGGAATTCTTGTAGAACCACCAACTAGAACAATATCATCGATTTCAGAAATTTTAACTTTAGCATCATCTAAAACCTGTTGAACTGGCTTTAAAGTCTTTTTGAACATATCAATGTTTAATTCTTCAAACTTAGCTCTTGATAATGATTCAGAGAAATCAATACCATCAGTGAAAGAATCAATTTCAATTCTAGTTGACATTTGAGAAGATAAAGTTCTCTTAGCCTTTTCAACTTCTCTCTTTAATTTAGCTAAGGCCTTAGCATTATCAGAAATATCAATACCATGCTTCTTCTTGAAGACTTTAATAAAGTGTCTAACAACTTTGTAATCGAAATCTTCACCACCCAAGTGAGTATCACCAGCGGTAGCTAACACTTCAAAAGCACCACCAGCAATAGATAATAATGAAACATCAAAAGTACCACCACCTAAATCATAAACGATAATTTGTTTTTCTTCTTCACCTTTATCTAAACCGTAAGCAATAGCAGCGGCAGTTGGTTCATTAACAATTCTTAAAACGGTTAAACCAGCAATAGTACCGGCATCCTTTGTGGCTTGTCTTTGGGCATCGTTGAAGTAAGCTGGAACAGTAACAACAGCATGAGTGACTTTCTTACCTAAATAATCTTCAGCAATAGATTTCATCTTACCTAAGATCATGGCAGAAATTTCTTCAGCGGTAAACGTTTTCAATTCACCATTAACGGTGGCTTGAACAACTGGTCTACCATCCTGATTAACAATCGAATAAGGTAAATGTTTTGATTCCTTTTGAATAACCTTGTCTTCGAATCTGTGTCCAATCAATCTCTTGATGTCAAAAATGGTGTTATTTGGGTTTGAAGCAGCTTGATTTTTAGCAGCATCA
Organism: Ambrosiozyma angophorae; assembly: GCA_030567475.1. NCBI lineage: Eukaryota > Fungi > Ascomycota > Pichiomycetes > Pichiales > Pichiaceae > Ambrosiozyma > Ambrosiozyma angophorae. Next base: position 19,124 of record JAJLSH010000214.1, read on the forward strand.
CCAACCAATCTTTCATCGTCAGTGAATGCAACGTATGAAGGAGTAATTCTGTTACCTTGATCATTGGCTAAGATTTCAACTCTACCGGATTTCATGACACCAACACAGGAATATGTGGTACCTAAATCGATACCAATGACGGTACCATAATTTTCAGAATCGGCATGGACAAGAGAGCTTTTTGGGGAAGCTAGAGGTAGAACGACCAGAAAGAGAGCGTAGAAAAGCAATCCTATAATGGATATGAGTGAACGAGACTTGAACATTGTTAGTCTTTGTAGTTCTAAAGTAGATGCAAAAGGGAAAAAGGAAAAGGGCAACGGGATCTTTAAATATTAACGCTGAATAAAGTGTTGAAGTGACAGCGCTCGCGCAGGCTGTGCACACTAATATACGTGGCTTTTCTTTTCACCAGCTGAAGCGAAACTTCGAGAAGTTCGACAGGTTCAAGAAGATGCGCTGGCAACAGCGAACAGCGAGAGCTGATGCGCCGACAATACAGCCGACGCGTGGACTTTCAACTGAAAATAAGGAGAAAGAACATTCATTAATAAAAGGATTAGTAAAAATGGTAGAATATATACTTATTTAATCAATCAATCAATCAATCAATCAATCAATCAATAACCAGAGGTATAATCATTCTGATTGAAATTTGGTAAATACATTTAAGAATAAGAATAACAGCTGTTCTTTTCAAGTGAACTAGCTGAAAGTATTCAAGAATTGATCCATATTATGACTAGTTGTAAACAAAAGTTACAAGAGCTTTTGGAATCAAATAACTTTCAAATGTAGTAGTTATTATTGCTCAATGTTGAAACCACTGTGTACTAAGGCACCATCATTGTAAAATAAAGTGAGATAAATATCAAATTCTTGGTTCTTCTCAATGACATCAAAACAAATAAATTTCTTATAATTTTTCAGTGGAAATAAATAAACTAAGCAAAGTAAAAAAGTGAGTAACTTTCAAAGTTTAACAAGTACAATTGTGGAAAATTGAAAAAAGAAAAAAACATCAAGCCGAAGAGCAGCGTCTAATTTATCATCATGGTTGCCATAATTGACCTTTACCTCTTTCAGCAAAAGTAATGACATCATATCTTTCTCTTTTAATTCCATCAACATACTTAGGTTCTTGTGGTGGTAGTGTCTTAAGACCCATATTATTCTTAGTTTTACGGTTAAACTTCTTCTTTTTAGAACCTTTTGGGGGAGTAGTTTGGACAACGGTATAATGCGAAGTTTGTGGAGGGAATGATAAAGGTTTAATATTTGAGGAGAACAAAGATTCAACTTGATTTAATGTAACAACGTTAATGCCAAAACATTTTAACCATATGATGGTAGATTGATCTTCACAAATAACTTCCCAAGGAATTTTATCTTCATCAGGTTTATCTTTATTTTCAACAAAACACTTTTGAATGCATGATCTAACTAAAAATTTTAATCTGTTTGGAATAATTGCTTTATTATTTTCATCAACGTAGGTAGCATCAGTATCTCCAAAGTTTGCTCTATCAATCATTTTAATATTTGAAGTACCTAAGAATCCAAAACCAGTATTATTGTGTATTGGAAACTCATCCTTCAATGGGGTACGTCTTCTATAACCAGAGGCTTTTTTCCAATCAGGGCCAGCTTCATTTAAACTTGCTAAAATAAAATGGGATCTGAATTTCTTTGGACTATTCACATTATTGTTTCCATTGCCTGGATGTTGAAGTGCTTTCGATCTTTGCATCTTTTCTTTCTTCTTTCTATTAAAACTCTCAAAATCATCAAAGTCATTTAAACTAATATTATCTTCTAAATCATCATCATCATCATCATCATCACCATCATCATCAATAGATGTTGGTGGACTAGACAAACCAAAAGAAGGAACAGATAAGCCCATATCGTAATCATTAATGGATTTATCAATAAATCTAATACTTTCTCTTGAATTCATTGAAATTAAAGAATTATAATTTTTTTTTAAAAAATCCAATTCCCGTAAAGTATAACTTGGAATGAAAAATATAACATTTTGAGTGGACAGCCAAGTCTTGATCTTGGCTATGCCTCCATAAGCCAAAGAACTTGGGTCCAAAATATAATAATGAACCTTATTGTCCTAAAAAGAATAGAGTTAGTATAAACGGTAAGATGACACCATCAAACACTACACACTAAAATAGAGCTCCCAAAAAATCATAGAGAGAGACAGAAGGAAAAGAGATACATACACTAGTAACTTCTGGCATTACAGCTGGAGTTGAACAGGGTCAAACAGGCAGTAGGTAAGAAGCGGCCTTAGTTTCTGCTGCAATTACTATGTACATAAAATAAAATTGTATACAGGTGCGACTCCAGAAGTCTCTCGAGTGTTGTACTCTCCCAATGGGCTCTAGAAGTTTTCACTCTCTGAGTCTTGATACAAATCCAACTCCGTATATGGACGGAAAGGCCAATTTCTGAAGGCGTCTGCCACAACCAGCCATTCTTCTATGGTCACTAAAACATATTTCTTGTTTAGTATTTCTTTTGGAAGAGCTTTTACGAAGTACTCCGTTGCTCCTGGCCCAACCATCTCCAGGGACTCTTTAAGAGGGCGTGCTCTTTTAGGATATAGGCACTTGCAGATATACATTAGATCATGAGGATTCTTGATATCGTATTTGTCATAATTGGATTGGTACTCAATTAATGTCAACCCATCCAATCCTCCATTGTATGACAATTTAATTGGATCATATTCTTTAAGTCCCGAACGATATTCGGCTGGCAATGGATCAACCCCATCTGCAGTAGAATAACCAATAACTCTAAAATCACCCATTGCTTCAGCGAAAACTGCATTTGTACCCCTTTTATTGTGGCCTACAGGAGCAATATATTTTCGTAGTTTAAAAGAATCTACAAATGCCAACAATTTAACATTTCTAACCGAGAAAAATGAAGATTCATTAAAATTGAAAAAAATCATTGTTCTAAAAGCTGTATCGTGTGCTGCTCCTGTGAATGTACCAATTACCAATAACGACTTATTAACTTCCTTACCTGTTGAAACATATGGGTCTATAGACTTTCTATTCAGTAAATTAATAAACATTGAATGCTTAACACCTACAAAGACCGGAGCTAACCAATATTGATCTTTAACTGGATACAGATCTATAAATTTCTTCCAGATACCAGAAACAAGACTTGATTCAGGATAAACAACATACTTTTTTGGGTTTAAGTATTCATTTAACGAGGCGCTATAATTTGATGTAGATGCAAATAAATCAATAATATTCAAAGACTGGCTAGCATTAGGATATACTTCTTTCAAGTTCAATTTCTTAAATATTGCCTGAAAATCGTCTTCAGTAAGTTTCACCTTATCACGATTTGGATTTTTTAGCCCTAATGTTTCGTGGAAGCTGAGCCCTCTTTTTTGGAAAATAGGGGAAGCATACTTGATAGTTCCTTTCCACGTCGGTCTTAACCTAAAAATCATAAGAAAATTAAAAAAACTTAAAGAGTTACACAGAAACATATTACTTTAGGATATCTCTTTATGCTGAATTATTTCCGAGGAAAATAAAAAATTCATCGGTGGCGCATTAAATGGCGCAGTCAACGTAGCAAGACTGCTCCCCCATAGTATTCGTTCAGGAAGCATGACGCTGAGCTTTGGGTCAGGAACCTGCTAATGACAGTACTCCAATGAGCCAGTATCTCTTCACTGTTCTTGTTACATGTTTCCACAAACTCTGGTGTTTCAGTGGCTTCGCAGGTGTACTGCGGAGCTACCAGTCGCAAATTTCTGTCATATCCAAACTTTCTTGTCAAATACTTAGATGTACAGGTAACTAACAAAGTACCCGCTTTATCTTCACATATCTCTCTTAACTGGTACAACCTATCACATATACTTATAAATCCATCATCTTCTAAAGTATCCTCACAAAGAATTAAATCAGAATTTCTTAATATACAATTGGTCTCCTCGTAACTAATAATAGAACAATCACTTTGAATTACGGACAAATCTCTAAAAAATTTCAAAACCCATATTGTATGGAGATGAACTTTCCCATGTAATATTAAACATCTTAATGCATAGTCAAAGATATTGACAATTTGAGGATCATCGATATGCTTACATTCAACTGATTTCGCACAATATTGTATTACTTTTTCCAAACCTCTTTCGGTCAAAAATCTCACATCATCAGAATTATAATCAGTTGAATCAATCATTGCAAATTGGAATCTAATCTTTGCCAAAATCAAATAGATATCTCCATAATTTAGCAGATTATTACCTTCCTTTTCTTTACAAATTAAAACAGATTTTTTCAATATTTTATAAAAATTCAATAAAGGAATAGATTCTTTTTCAGATTGGATGGATGCCTGAATTGGATTCATTTTGAAATAAACAACCGATCCATAGTATGCCGCACATACCCCTACTGTTATAGCAATATTTTCAAGAAGTTTTCTATGTGATTTAGTTAATTTCCTTATGATATGTTTTTCAATGTATTGATAATCTTGTGATATATATGGATTTCTTTTAGTTTTAGAGGAGAAAACTAATAATATGAGACAACACTTAATAACATCTTGAAAGATACTAAGTGAAGCTTCACTTTCACCTTTTAAAATTTCTCGAATACCCATTAACAGATTCCTTTTTAATTTGTTATCTATAAATCCAATGTATTCAGTTAATCCTATCTTCTTACCTTGTTCATAAATCATTTTCAGTTGCAAAAGAGCATCTGTATATTCGAGTGGTAGTTCAAGTTTTAACCCTTGTAAATTGTAATGATTTTTAATTGAATCTAAAACTTTCCATAAATTAGTCGAATATATTATATTACATAAGGTATCTAAATTTGGAAAGCTCAATAAATTTTTAATAATATCATTAACTAAATTTTCTTTTTCAATCAAATTATCTCTTGAAAAAATTAAAAAGCAAACATTGGCTTCTAACATTAAGGTAGTTTTAACTAATTCCATCCTTTCAACTGCATATTTACATTGAGTGGGGTCATCAAATAATTCAATCATATTATCAACATTCTTCATTTCTTCTTTCAACTCTTTATTTTTAATTTTTCTTTCCAGAATTCGGATCGATGTATCCGACTTACAAGAAATTAAAGTTGAGCAGCTACTAATAGCAGAATTTAGTGGAGAAGATAGTTTTGGATATCTTGTTTTTCGTGATTCCAATAAATTAGACAACTGTATTTCAATCTTTTTGATTATATCTGAAGGAGGATTTTTAAGGGCTTTTGCTTGAATTAAACCTTCATTAAAGCAAACATAAGCAGCATCAACATGTGCAATTTCAAACAACAACTTCCCAGACCTATAAAACATTTTTGGTCTTTCAGTTGGTTTACTTAATTTCAAACAATTTATAATCTCTCTTGTGCCTGCTTTTGTTCTTGATAATTGAAACATAGATAATGCAATTTCAATTCTTTTATTTGTATCTTCTGATTTTAATAGCTCTTCTGGCTTTAATTTAATTAATAATTTGATTGCAAAATCATTATTTATTTTTTGTAAATTATTTTCAAAATTTTGATTGCATCGATAATAATCAGATGATGGAGGTGGCCCTAAATTTGAATGGCAATCCATTTATTTATTGGATTATCTAGCAAATTATTTAGTTGATTTTATATATAGCAATGGTAGCAACTATAGTTTGCCAGTGTGTGTGTGGAACAGACAAACTATCTTTTTGTGTACCCAAACAAGAGAAGCTTTGTAAAGCTCATTATCTTTTCGCTACGTTATTTCTAAATAAAAACAGTTGAATACAGACTAACGATTGAATATTTAACTAAACGTACTACACTAATGATTGTCTCTTGATAAATTCAATTGGAGAATTATCTAACGATTCAAAAAAAACTTATTTTTTGATTCAGTATAAATCTAATTCTTTAACAAACCTCCATAAATCTATACAGTAATTAGGTTTCCTTTCATTGGAATTTTTGACAGGATATTAAATAATTCTTAGTAAAACTGTAAATTTGCGCACATCTGTTCGAAGTAATTTCTATTTGTGATATCTAATTCGTTTCCATCTTAATGCATTGATTTGAGTGATATATGAATTTGTTAATGTTTACGAACCTTGAGAAACTTTCATTGAAATATGGGAAACAAAACCGAGTATCCGGATCATCCCACCATCCGGGTTCTCAAGTGTTGATTAGTCAAAAGTTAGAAACAAACTCAATACCCAATGAGACATCAGATTTCAGTCCCTTTGTAATTTATGGATACTTTTTTTTTTTGAAAATTTTTCGAATTTCGAATACTTGTAGAGAGAAATTAACATGTTTCAGATTGAAATTGAAATATTTTTTTTTTGCAAAAAGAGTATGATTTGCTTTGACCGTTGACGATGAACGTACAATGGCAAAGGTACGTGATTTATATATCACCCTAAATTTCTATTGAAATATCTTGTTTCATTGGTATTACATGATTAACAAATACTACCACTGCATACAAAAAGACAAATATGACCTTATTCAAACCTCATATGTTTATGGCACGGGGTTTGAAAAGAATTAATCTAATTCCAGTTTATTAGATAAGAGTGTACATAATCTTCAAGATATATAAATAATTCAAAGGAAATAATAACCAAAAAAAAAAAAAGGAGAAAGATACAAAATTGACTGTAATAAAGTTATAATAAATAATGTTTTTTATTTTTAAGAAGTAGAAAGAATAATAAAAAGGGGGAAGAGATACGGACATTTCTAAAATAAAATTGAATTTTGATATTTTAAAAGCCCGTAGTGAAAATGTTGTTGATTTATGCTGTAGTATGAAAGTTAATCATCTTCTTTACACATATTTTTAGGTACCATATTTTTATATTATAATCAAATATATTAAATAAAACTCAGAAGAATAAATATTAATTTATGTATGTTTATAGTACTGCTTTGATGGGCTGATTCATTTCCAAAAAAGTAATAATATCAAATACATGAAAGAGAAGATTGATGAATGAAGATTTCAGACTTAAGTAGATTGAACTTGAGAGTAACCGGAGAATGGATTGGCGTTCTTTGATTTCAAGTATTCATCTGACATATCTTGCCATTCTCTGTTCATAGTACTTGGGACATTTCTCTTTGATCTGAACCATAAGAAGAAACTAATGGTACCAACTAAACCAATAGTTGTTCCCCAGAAGATGTATCTGACATCTTCAGCAGTGTGAATTGGTCTTCTTGGTCCCCATTCACCGTAAGAAATATAGAAAGTAGCCTTCTTTTCATCTGCTGTCAATTGGTTCCATGGTAATTTCTGTCTTTCAGATAATAGTGACACGATTTCCTTTTTGTCAGTTTCTGGTAATTTAGCCCATCTGTTTTCCAAGTGAGCAACAGTTGCAGGTGTCAAAGCTTGGGTAGATGCAAATCTAAGTTGTGGGACAGATTGGACTGGAAGTCTCTTTGCAACTTGTCTGAACATTTGTATATTGAATAAGTAAGAGAAGCAAGAAAAAGAGCGTATGTTGGAGACAATTTTACTTGTATGTATTTTCCAAGCGCTACAATTTGTTTGATTTTTGCACTTATCGCAGGGCACGCCACTTTTCTTTTCGCGCACGCTGATTGGCCAATTTCCGGTGCAGGGATGTAAAGAAACACCTGCGCATCGAGTTTGTTAGTGGGTAGATACGTCGATCGACGAATGGTGTTTACAGTGCGGACTTGCTATATGTGTACGCTTTGAATAAACGTTTAATCATAAATACACAAAGTATAAGAAACTATGAGTAACTACCTGGTACTCTTCTACTTACTATACACCTCATGTTAGACTGTAGCACAAACCATTCATTGGAAACATCCCATTCGCTTTCTGGGTACTTCATAATGCTAAAACTTAGAATCATCTGAGGAATTACCTTAGGCATCTCATGAATGACAAATTCTTGCCAACACATGATCTTGGCCCATATCCAAAGGTAAACAAAGACTTCTCTGTCAACTTTAAGTTTGTTTGATCATCTGTCAATAATCTCTCTGGAATAATTCATCTTGCTCTTTGAACACTCTTTCATCATGATGTAACACTCAAGCATGCCGACAACTGTACCATCTTTGAAGTATTCTCCTCAAATTGCTGCTCTTTCTTTTGGAACATATCTTTCTAGTGTTAAACCAACTGATGGATGAATCGTCAATCATTCCTGAATACGTGCGCTGATATATGGCAGGTAAGTTTCAGTCTCTTTATAAGAAATGTTTTCACTTTCAGCAAATTTATTTTCTTCAAATGCATCATCAACTTCCTTTCGAATCTTGCTATAACACTCTCTATGTTGAATTAAATAAAATAAAATTGCTCTCAACGCATTAGCTGCTGAATCTGATCCAACAAACACATTTGATAAAGGAACAATAATTTCTTTAGTAGTCATCTTGTCTTTCACTTTATTATTACACCATTTGGTTAACATAGCATAACCTTGATTAGCCTCATTTAAACCAATTCAGTTTTCTTCTTTAATGTCGTTCTTTTGTCAATAGCTTTTAATCTAAAAGACAAGACTTTAATCCAGGTTTGCGTTACAGTTAAAAAGTACGGTAGAATTGGATCGACTAACAAGGGCTTATGATATTCAGGAACTTCGCCAACCATAGATACATATCTTAGCATACCACGAATAGCGTCAATCATGCCACCAACTTCTTCACCTTTTTTCAAGAATCCTAATTTAAAGTTAAATGTAATTTCACCAACGTCATCAAATGCATAATATTGTAACCACTTACCTAATTCAAAGCAACAGCCTTTTGAAATATTTTTATCAAATTGTTTAAACATCAAGTTGGTACATTCATCATTCTTATCCTCCATTTGCAATAACGATGAGATATTATAAGAATTATCAACTGATTTTATTTGTATCTTATGGTAGTTCTCTTCAGTTACACTGAATAGATTTATGGCAGGTTTCTTATTCCAGGCAATACATTGAATGGCATAAAATTCACTCTTTTTAAAAGTACCAATAATACCACCAACTGAGCTCTTTCTTATATTGTGAGTAGATGCTGCGCCTTTTTTAGTACCATACTCATTAATGATTGGAATAGCATTTGGATCACCGATTGAAATATGATTCAGTCAATCCTTAAAATATTACCATTATACTTATCGCCAGGTTTTCTTAATTTTCTGTGCCAGTTAATCATAGTATTATGAGACTCACCTTTATAAACTTCATACACTCTCCAAATTTTGTCTAACCTGCAACTGAAGGATCTGGAAATTTTGAAAGATAATTGAGCCTTGTTGAAAACAATTTAAAAATCCAAATTAAAATAACTGAAATGAAAGCATTTTTGAAAGTAATTAAGTCAATAGTGTTTTACTTGTTAGCTGAAATCCCTCTTTGAGTAGTTTGAAGTTTAAATAAGTTTCTGGGCTTTCCGTAATGATTGAAATAGAACCGTTTATGAAGTTAAGTTATTAGACTATTTACGAATACATATTTATCCATTTTGACTCTAAAAATATTGATATGTATAGTTGGTGGGATATCTGTTTTTGCTTACTTTTCGCTGTTCAACTCCCCGAACTTCCCCACACCTTGACCGCTAATACATTTCTAGAGATTGCAAGTGCCCATTGATACTACTATCCTTGCTGGCAGCCATAATTACAATTGAAGTTGCCTTATTTGAAAACTATTGATCTATCGCAGTCGCTTTTTGGGTGGCTAGTTTGCCAAAGAGAGTGAGAATTCTTCGAAAAAACTGGATTATAAATTTCATTTATTTACCTGATGATGTCGCGGCATGATCAAATACTGCTCCCTCTTGTTTAAACTAGTTGCTACCAAGAGTCATACGTCATTCAATAACACTCTCATAAACTGATTTTGTATTTCCAACTATCATGTTTCTATCTCTTCTAAATCAAGAATTCAATTCTCAATATGGTATCAATTATAAGCAGAATGAATTGTCGAATAGATTAAAACTGTTGAAAGAAAGACAAAGTAATGAAAAAAGTAGATTAAAAGAAAATCAAAATAGAGGCTCAAAAAGATGGAAGCATAAATTATTATTTCATAAAAATCTTGATACTGAAGAGACTGAAAAATTGGATGAAAGACATATTAAAGAACTTGAGCAATTACAATTAGATCAATATCAACTTGTTAGAGAACAACTACAGTTTTCTTATTTTATAACGCCTTTTGAAATTGAAAAGGAAAATGTTATGAAAGAAATTGAGGATAGGAAGATAGCCAAAATTAATGAAAGACAAAAATCATTTTATCATCAATTGGATCAACAAATGATTGAGTTACAACAACTTGAAAAAGAGTTAAGCGAAGAGATTAACGAAGAACAAGAACAAGAACAAGAACAAGAAGAAGAAACCACTAGGTCAATAATTAATATATCCCAAGAAACACTTCCTTCTCATTATGGAAGCGTCAAAGCCACAAAAGAATTATTAAACGAAGAAGAAGATAAACTTAGACGACAAAAAGAACAAGAAGAAAGAGCAAAGCAAGAGGATTGTAATGTTTTGCAACAAAGATTAGATAACCTAAATTCTTTACATGATTGGACCAAAAGTAGTATAATACAGTTCCAAAAACAATTTGAACAACAAAAAATTGCCGAATCTCATTTCTTAGACTTTTTTAATGGCGGAGGTATTAAAGAAGTTAAGGATATTTTTGAACTTACTAAAGATATTCAAAATTTACACTAAGTAGCTTATCTTTATGTAAATTTATAATATCCATTTTTGCTTTCGCTTTTGTTTTTGTTTTTGTTTTTGTTTTTGTGTTTAGATATGTTTAGTTCCAAGTTTGCTATATTAAATCAAAATTGTTGTAGTTAAATAGTAAATCGAAGTTTAAAGTTTCAAACCCAATATTTTTACATGGAGGTGCACAGATGTGCAGAGTCCAAGCTGTTGAAGCCATTTTGGAGGTTCAGAATTTTAAAACTTTCTTATCTACACGCATATCGCTAGATACGAGAATCTATCCAGACCAACACCTTGCCCAGTTCTAGAAGAAACAATGTTATGAAGAGTTTAGCTCCACCATTTAATGGTATGGATGACTTCCTTAGAATTCTGAGGGGACTTTCTAGAGAGAACGCGCTGTTAATATTTCGTCGAGTTTATGCCAAATACGTCCCAATCACAGAATACTTTCCTATATTTAGTCATTCAAAAGCAGCAAAAAAACATGATCAATTGGTTGCATCGATATTGAAAGTTACCTCTATTATAATTAGAAAGTATCATTGCGTATCTTCACCAGAAATTGAAAAGTGCACGCACTTAATGCCGCCTGGAGTAATCCGAGCTAACCACTATGGATACGCCTCTCTGAGTTTGTGGAATATAATATGCAAAAAAGATATGTGGATAAACGAATTATGGTTGTCACTGGATGTCACTGACGCTAAACAAACACTGATGTTTATAAACGCCAATCCTTTAATATTTAAATGGGTGATAATTAATATTAATATTCCCAATGATTATGATGAAGGTGAGTTCAAAGATATATTTGCTATTTTGAAAAAATTAACCAAATTCAAATATAGCAAATACCTTAAGATCAAATTGAATTATGTCAATGATCTTATCGATAACTATGAACAATATTCAAAAACCTTAATGCCACTGAGAAGTACATTTACAGAATTAAACCTGGTGCTGACTAATGAAAACATTGAATTTCACAAAAAAATTCTCAAAGAGTATCAGTATTTGAAAAAGCTTAAACTAGATTTAGGTGACTATTTAGGGCCCCTTAAGTTATCTACCAACCATTTGAAGTCATTGAATGTAATTAGATCTCATCAAATAAATCAGAATCAACAGTGTGCACTTGATTTCTCAGGATTGACCAGTCTGAAATATCTTTCATTAACAGGAATGCATTTAACCAAAAAATCCTTTGAAAGCATTCCCACTTGCGTTGAAGAGTTATACTTTTGTGGATGTACATTCGATGCTGGTATTGAGACAGATCATGTTCCCATTCTAGATCGAAGTGGCACTTTTCATCGTCTCGACTACTTAAAAGACTTACAGATTATTGAACCACAAAATGCAAACAGAAGCAATAACTGCTCATTTAGTTTAAAGGCTGAAACGAGTTTCCATCATGGCCATCCAAATTTAATTAAATCGAGAATCTCAAATACACCACCAGGATTAACTTTAGAAAAAAAGTTGCCGTTACTAGAAATAAGGAACGTAAAGCTATTGTCATCAGAATCAACAATAGGTAAAAGCAGATCAATAAGGTCATTACAATTACCTGAAACCACCAAAGAAAATACAAGTTTTGAATTATTCAAGACAAACGGAAAGACGATTAACCCCGTTTCTACTTTTTCTGCTCTATCCCACCCAAGTACAGATGTACCATCTTCTGGAGATACTATTATATCTCAGATTTCAGATTCACTAACAGAAAGTAAATCTAAGTATAGGGAGTCTGCGATTGAAAACCCCCATACCCCCTTCGAGTCGTCATTTTCCTCTATTCCCGAACCAAGTGGTATCTTACCATCTACTGCAAAAAAACGGTTGTACAACAAACCAAAAAACATTTCAAAATCCATTTCAGTAAATAGATCGATTTCTCCACAAATATTTTGTAAAAAACCCAAGAAAAGTTCCAAACAAGTAGAGGTATTAAACCCATCAACGTTTAGAACTAGAGAGTTGAGATCAGACGATATAATTATTACCGATATATTGCCTTTAGAGAGTCAAAATGAATTCCGTACCCGTCCCTCGCAATCGAATTCTCCTGATATTGTGATTATTTCTGAATCCACATTTAAAAAAAGCAAGAAAAGTACTATCAAAACAAGTGCTTCCAATGGAAGAGAAATTGATATAGCTTTAAACGTAAGAAACCCTACCAGCACAAAACGCAAGAGATATTTGAAATCATCTGAATATTTTGAAACAACCTTAAAGAGATCCCCAAACCAAGCAAAAAATAAAAGCACATTATCAAAGGAAGCTCAAGAAACCACTTCATCAAAAAGAACTTTAAGGTCTGCTGATATATATATTCAGTCCGAATCACATTTGAAGATACCAAGCAAATCAAAAAATACTGGGAGTACACCAAAATACGTTAAAGAGTTTGTTGCTCCAAAAAGAAGATTACGGTCTGACGATATAAAAATTGAATTACCACAGAGAAGTTTGTGCGAATTAAAGACAACTACCATAAAGCCTAAGATTGAGAGGTCAACTGTACCTTCAAATCCAATCCGAGTATTGAGTTCTCCGCAAATAGTTAAGACAGGACCCTCAAAAGATAAAAACCCAAAACCTCAATTTGAAGCCCCTGAAAGTAATATATCATTAGTAAGTAAAGGGAAATCAAGAATCCCCAATATGTCGATTTCACCAAAACATCTAATCTATAAAAGAACCCCTAAATCATATCTACACTCAAATTCTAAGAAACGTTACAAATTTCCACTTAAAAATATAGAAGAGCAAAGACCCAGAAAGTTGAGATCAACTGACATTATTTGTTTGGATTAATTTATCTGAGTGGCTGTTGATACTTCCTTGAATTTCATTCATTGTGATACTTTACAGTGTCCTTTGCATTTGCTCAACTAGAGCTTTTACAAATTTTAAGAATAATATTTTGTAACTTTGTATATTATATACGGCCGTATATTTGCGGCCTAAATTATTTTTAATAAATTTACTTAACTCCGACGCCCATGCACCGGATCAAAATATTTCAAATAAAAAAATATTTTTATTTATTTCCTAAAAACTAAACAAAACTTAAAAATCTTCAAAAATCCTTGTGTCGTATTAAACAACTATGTCGAATACATTTAAATCTTTGGGGGTACCAAAATGGCTGTGCGAAACACTAAGTTCAATGCAAATCACAACTCCTACAAGCATTCAAAATGCCACGATTCCTGAAATCATGAAAGGCAGAGATTGTATTGGAGGAGCTAAAACGGGATCAGGTAAAACAATTGCATTTTGTATTCCAATGTTAACTGAATGGTCAAAAGATCCATGTGGTATTTTTGGAGTGATATTAACTCCTACTAGGGAATTAGCAGTCCAGATAGCTGAACAATTCTCTGCATTTGGTTCAAATGTTAATTTAAAAGTTTCATTAGTTATTGGAGGTGAATCAATGCTTGATCAAAGTAACGAATTAAGGAATAGACCACATTTTGTTATTGCTACTCCAGGTAGGCTGGCTCATATCATCAAAGAACACCCCGAAGATGTTATTGGTCTGAAGAGGGTTAAGTATTTAGTCCTTGATGAAGCAGATAGATTATTAACAGAATCATTTACTAATGATTTAACAGAATGCTTTAAAGTACTACCAAGACCAGATAAAAGACAAACTTTATTATTCACAGCTACAATTACCGATTCCGTTAGAGCGTTAGCAAATAAGCCAGTGGCAGAAGGTAAACAACCTGTGTATTTACATGAGATTGGATCTACAGCAGAAGGAGAAGAACAAGGAGACGTTGCAGTTGATCTTATACCAAAACAATTGGAATTAACATATCTAACAGCGCCTTACCAAGTGAAGGAAGCTATTTTACATAACATTTTAACTAATGAGGAGTATAAAGACACCAGTTGCATAGTTTTTGTCAATAGAAGTGAAACAGCTGAATTATTAAGAAAAACCCTACGAAGAGTAGACGTCAAGGTTACTTCATTGCACTCTATGATGCCACAGAGAGAGAGAACTAGCTCGTTGCATCGATTCCGAGCGGGAGCAGCTAGAGTACTAATCAGCACTGACTTGGGATCCAGAGGGTTAGATATTTCTAGTGTGGAGCTTGTGGTGAACTACGACATGCCACAGGAGGTTAGTGACTTTGTCCATCGAGTGGGTAGAGCCGCCCGTGCGGGCCGTCGAGGAACTGCGCTGTCTCTGGTGACCCCAAGAGACGTGCGACGTGTGCAACGTGTCGAGGCCACCGTGGGCCGTACGATGGCTCTGTACGAGGACTACTCTGATGACGCTATGATTGCCGGCTCTCTGAAGATTGTGTCACGGGCCAAAGTTGAAGCCCGTCTTGAAATGGAAACTGACGGGTTTGAAGAGGAGCAGGGCAGAAGAAAACGGAAGCGACAAAGAAGAGACGACAACTAAGGCGAAAGTAGACGCGTCGATCACACTTTTGTGTGTTTGTTGATATCTATTTGGAGGTTTGCCTGTTTGTCTCGACACCAGTTTATAATAGACATCTTATATAGTAGTCGTAATGGACGTATGTATCTTCTAATAGAACTACATACAAATATATATTCTTGTAATACTAACTCAATCTTAGCCTTCTTTTGTGCCTATATATTTGAACCCTACAAATGATGATGCCCCTTTGACTTCAAATGTAAACTTTCATCCAACTTATAAAGAGTCCTATAATCTACAAAAGCCAAAAAGAATTCCAATTGATCAACTACACTCCTCAAAACACCAAGAGGCTTTGATTATAAAAGATCTCTTTGATGTGTTGTTAGGTCTTGAAGGATCTTATATCAGATATTCCGAATCTTTTGATCCGCATAATGTATCTGACTTGTTAAACGGACCTGATTTTATAATAAATAAACATTTAGATCCAAGTTTCAAAGGCATAGTTAAAAATTTAGTTTACTTTGGAAAAATTTATTTTGCTTTGAAAAATTTTTCGGAATTGAATAATAGTTTACAAAATGGTTTAACTATCCAAAAGCTTTGTAATCAGATTAGGTTTAATTTGAAAAATTTTGAATTTTTCTTAATTGAACTACACAATGATTTTGAGACAAACATTAATTTTAATTTAAATCTTTTCCAACAAAATTTAGATTTTTTTAATTCAAATTTAATTCACCTTTATGAAATTATAATTCAAATTAATAAAAAAAATGAAAAAAGATTAAATAGGAATAATTTAATCAATATGAGATTTCAAAACATTATGCAATCTTTAAAAAATGATTATTATACAGGTACACTAGATGGCATAACTTCATATGTTAATTCAAATTCTTGTGTTAAAGGTGGCTTAATTCTAAAAATTATTCAAAATAGAGTAATTCAGTTTAAAAATGATTTACAATCTTATGAATTTTTATTAAGTTTATTCAATGAAATATCCAAACCATATATAGATATGTTAAATTTGTGGTTAAGGATTGGTAAAGTTGATGATCCATATGACGAATTTTTGATTAATGAATCGATTACAGAAGATATAAATTTAAAAAGAGATGCAGATTTTTGGTCTGATAAGTTTACCATTAAGAATGAAAATGATAATTTATTAAAACAATTCGAGTCATCAACAATTCAAAAGAAGATTATATTAACGGGGAAATATTTAAATGTTATCAATGAATGTGGTATTGATATTTTAAGCTCATTTAATGCTTTAGAATTTAAACCAATTGAATCATTTGAAGGTCAGGATTTTCATTTAAAAATCGATGAAGCTTACAAACGGTCAAATAAAATTATTTTGGAATTATTCTGTAATGGATTCAATTTAATTAATTTTATAAAAAAGTTGAATAAACATTTTTTATTAATGGATAATCATCAATTTAATCATTTTTTAAATTACTCAGTTAATGATTTCAAGAAAACAACCAAGAATTTACTTATTTCTAAAATAGGTAAGAATTATAAAATTTGCTATAATTCAAACGAGATTCAAATGGAACTTTCAAATGAAACACTAATTAACGAACTAATAATAATTCTAAATACAAACACTACAGATTCCAATGAAATATTTTCTTCGACTAATATAAATTCTCTAAAAAACGTATTAAATTCCACACTAGAAAAGGAACAAGAACAAAAGCAAAGAGAATTAGAGAGAGAAAAAAGTAAGAAACATTATAAGATTGAAGATTATTCTGTATTTAAGCTAAATTTAAATTTAAAGATTGAATTCCCTTTAAACTTAATTATCACCAAGTCACAGATATTCGAATATCAGTTAATGTTCCGACAATTACTAATTTTGAAATACGTTGAGAAAACGATCGAATTAGTTTGGAGAGATGTATTAATTAATAAAAAAAAGCAAATGACAAAGCAGTATTATAAATTCTTTAAAAAATCTAGATTCATCAACTTTAAATTAAAATGTTTTTTCAATATTTTACTAAACTATATAAACTTTTCTGTTATTAGTGAAAACTGGAAGAATTTAGAAACAATGTTCTCAAAATTAGAAAAAGGAGATAGTGAGATAGAATTAGAGATTGTATTTATCAACATTAAATCATTTCTAAGCACTAATTTAACTAATAGCTTATTAACAAAGACAAAGCTAATTGAGATATTAAATCAATTATTAATCATTGTATTATTATTCACAAATTTCTTACTCACGTTTGAAAGATACGGAGAAAGTAATTATGATAGACTAATGGATTCATTGGACAAATATGATAAGAGCTTTAACATTAAAATTACTGACTTCTTGGGTCTGATTAAATATTATGGAGAGATTGACATTCCTAGCTTCTTGATATTGTACGAAGAGTTATCATCTGCTTTCAACCCCACATAATAAGCATGTTTTGCTTGCCTCATGAGCCTACGGCAGGACGTGCCGATTGACCAAGCGGATTGGGCGTGCCCAGCACCCAAGAAACAGAACGGCCTTAGAGCCGAAGTTTCTCTACCGTCTCCCCCGAACTCTGCTTATCTTCGCCGATTAACACCGACACCCTTCGCTAGCGCCATGTCTATTTAATTTTCACATCTGAGTGACGATACTTTTGCTTCTACTTTCTTCTTTTGCCATCCACGTATTCTCACCATGTCGTCCAATTCAACCAAGGACAGAGGATTAAGTGAAGTATCCACTTCGCCATCCACAGCTTCGGATAATATTCCTGACTCTTCCAAGCTGGAGGAACAAGTCGACTTGGATTTGCATGTTCAGAAACGGTTATTGTCGCCACTTTTCAAAAAGAAAATACCCGAGCTACCAAAAGATGATTCGGAAAGAACTCTATTTCCACAAAAACATACCAACCCACTTTTAAGAGTTTTCTTTTGGTGGTTGACTCCCTTGATGGTGGTGGGTTATAAAAGAACTCTTCAACCAAATGATTTATATTTATTAGATGACGATGCACAGATTAATAATATGTATGATAAATTTCTAGGCCATTTTGAAAAATCTGTTGCAAAAGAAAGAAAGGCTTTTGATTTAAAAACAGCTAAGAAACCGAAGGAAACCTCAACTCTTGAATACAAAGAAGAAGAAGAAGAAGACGAAGACGAAGAAGAAGACGAAGAAGAATTTGTTATCCCATTAAAGTGTATCATTATATCTCTATATAAAACCTTTTGGTTGGAATACTCTTTAGGTTGTATCTACAAATTGTTATCGGATCTAGGTTCTACTTTCTCTCCAATGGTCCAAAAGAAGTTAATTACATTTGTTGAAGAAAGAGCCACCGGAATTGATACACATGTTGGAAGAGGTGTCGGTTATTCAATTGGTTGTTGTTTATTTGTTCTTTGGGTAGGTATCTTCATTAATCATTTTTTCAATAGAACTATGATGGTTGGTGCTAAGTGTAAAGCTGTTTTAACTAAATTACTATTAGAAAAATCTTTTAAAGTTGGAGCAAAGGGAAGACATAGATATCCCACTGGTAAAATTAATTCGATTATGTCCACCGATTTAAATAGAATTGATTTATCTATTGGATTCTTACCATTCTTGTTTATATGCCCAATTCCAATTGGTATTTCAATTGCCTTATTAATTGTTAATATCGGAGTTTCTGCTCTAGCTGGTTTAGGTGTCTTTGTTTTATGTTCGGCTATAATTGGCTCTTGTGTCAAACCATTAATGAGATATAGAGGATCAGCAAACGTATATACAGATAAGAGAGTTAATTTGGTCAAAGAATTACTAAAAAATTTCAAAATGATTAAATTTTATAGCTGGGAAGACTTATATAAAGAAAGAATTGCTGATTATAGACAAAAGGAAATGAGAATCATATTTAGAATGCAAAGTATTAGAACTGTGTTAACTTCAGTCGGTGTTTCAAGTTCAACTGTTTCTTCAATGGTTGCTTTTTGCGTTGTTTACGCTATTGGCTCTCAAAGATCTGTCGCTTCCATATTCTCATCGCTAACTTGGTTTCAAGTTATTTCTCAACAGTTTATGTTAATTCCAATGGCTTTGGCAATGTTAACTGATATGACAGTTGGCTTAAGACGGGTTTGTAACTTCCTTTCTCAAGAGGACGAAAGAGAAGAGGTGATTTTAAAACCTGAAGATCCAAATATAGCATTAAAAGTTGAAAATGGTGAATTTCATTGGAAAACTTTTGATTTTGATAAAGATCCAGCTGATACACAAAAAGGAAAACCAACGAATAAAGATTTAAAACCAACAAAAATAACAAAACAATCACTACCAAAAGAAAAGCAATTGAATGATAATGGCAGTGAAATCGATGAAAAGAACTTTCCTGGGTTGGTTAATGTTAATCTTGAAATTCAAAAAGGAGAGTTCATTGTTGTTACAGGTAGTATTGGATCAGGTAAATCGTCATTATTAACCGCTTTAGCAGGTTTTATGCATAAAGAATCCGGTAATATTTCAATTGATGGATCATTATTATTGTGTGGTTATCCGTGGGTTCAGAATGCTACTGTTAGAGATAACATACTATTTGGTTTACCATTTGATAGAAAAAAATATGATACTATTGTTGATGCTTGTATGTTACAAAATGATTTTGATCAATTACCAGGTTCAGATTTAACTGAAGTTGGTGAACGTGGGATCACTTTATCAGGTGGCCAAAAGGCAAGAATTAATTTGGCTAGAGCTGTTTATGCAGATAAAGATATTATCTTACTAGATGATGTTTTATCTGCAGTTGATGCAAAAGTTGGTAAACATATCATGGATGATTGTATTTTAGGATACTTAGATGGCAAGACGAGAATTTTGGCGACACATCAGTTGTCTTTAATTGGTAATGCAGATCGAGTTATTTTCTTAAATGGAGATGGTACTATGGATGTTGGTACTTTAGAAGAATTAAGTTCCAGAAATAAAGCTTTTGTTAATTTGATAGAATATTCAAATGAATTAAATAAAAAATCTAATGGAATTGAAGACGAAGATTTGGAACAAGAAGAACAGCTAGTCATTGCAAAATTACTATCCCGTAAACCACAAGAAGAAGTTAGAATTACTAAACAAGAAGAAAAGGCAGTTAATAGCATTAAATTTGAGGTTTATAAAACTTTTGTCAAATTTGGTACTGGTAAATTTGGTCCTCTTTTTATTCCAATATTTATACTTGTTTGTGTTTGCGGAACATTTTGCCAATATTTTACAAATAATTGGTTATCATTTTGGCAAGATGACAAATTTCCAGGAAGAAGTGATCATTTCTACATTGGGA
Source organism: Ambrosiozyma angophorae (assembly GCA_030567475.1). Lineage (NCBI taxonomy): Eukaryota > Fungi > Ascomycota > Pichiomycetes > Pichiales > Pichiaceae > Ambrosiozyma > Ambrosiozyma angophorae. The sequence goes on from JAJLSH010000214.1 coordinate 39,641, forward strand.
TTTATATAATGTTTGCATTTTTGATGGTTTTCTTTTTAGCTTTTGAATTCTTCCTAGTTGTTTATCTTACTAATAATTCATCAACCAAATTAAATGTTCTCGCAGTTGAAAGATTATTGCATACACCAATGTCATATATTGATACAACTCCTATGGGAAGAATTTTAAATAGATTTACTAAAGACACTGATGTTTTGGATAATGAAATCTCTGAACAAATTAGATTATTTATTTTCCCATTATGTTCATTAAGTGGTGCAATGATTTTATGTATGATTTATTTACCTTGGTTTGCAATAGCTGTTCCAGTTCTTGTTGTTTTGTATATAATTATTGCAAACTTTTATCAAGCAAGTTCAAGAGAAATTAAAAGATTAGAAGCGGTTCAAAGATCTGCAGTCTATTCACACTTTAATGAAACTTTAGGTGGTATGGATACAATTAAGGCTTATGATTGTTCAAAAAGATTTTTAATTTTTACAGATCACTTAATCGATAGAATGGATGAAGCTTACTATGTTACAATTGCAAATCAAAGATGGATATCAATTAACTTGGATATGATTGCAACAATCGTTGTTCTAATTATTGCATTATTATGTTGTTTTGGAATCTTCAATATTAGTGCAAGTGCAACAGGTTTATTATTAACCTATGTTTTAACAATTGCGGGTATGTTATCATTATTGTTAAGAGCAATGACTCAAGTTGAAAATGAGATGAATTCAATGGAAAGATTAAGATATTATGCATATGATTTACCTCAAGAAGCTGCTTATAGAATTCCTGAAAGAGACCCTGAACCAGATTGGCCAAAGAATGGAGCAATTGAGTTTAAGAATGTTTCCTTACGGTATAGACCTGAATTACCATTAGTTTTGAAGAATCTTAATATTAGCATCAAATCAAATGAAAGAATTGGAATTTGTGGTAGAACAGGTGCGGGTAAGTCAACCTTAATGACTTGCTTATATAGATTAAGTGAATATGAAGGATCAATTTCAATTGATGGAGTTGATATAAGTAAATTGGGGTTAAATAAATTAAGATCAAAATTATCGATTATTCCACAGGATCCTGTTTTGTTTATCGGCACAATTAGAAACAATCTAGATCCATTTGGATCAAGAACTGATGATGAATTATGGGATGCATTGAGACGAGCTCATTTAATCGATAAAGCTAACATTAGTAAAGTTAAATCTCAAGTTAAAACAAAAGACGATGAAGATTCAATGCATAAATTCCATTTAGATCAAATGGTTGAAGATGACGGTATAAATTTTTCACTAGGTGAAAGACAATTATTGGCATTAGCGAGGGCGTTAGTTAGAAAATCAAAGATTTTAATTTTAGATGAAGCAACTTCTAGTGTTGATTATGAAACTGATTCAAAGATTCAAGAAACAATAGCTAATGAGTTTGCGGATTGTACAATCTTATGTATTGCACATAGATTGAAGACAATTATTAATTACGACAGAATCTTAGTTCTTCAAAATGGTGAAATTGAAGAATTAGATAGCCCAATTAGTTTGTATAATATCCCTGACGGTAATTTCAGAACTCTTTGTGAACAATCCGGTATCGGGCCTAAGGATTTTGAAACATTTTAATTTAATTTAACCTTTTTTTTTATTATTATTCTCTTACTTTTTCTCTTTCGTTTCATGTATTTGTTTTTCTAGTTATTCTTTTTTTGACCTTTTAATTTTAAAAAAGTTTGTAGGATTATTTACGTTTACTGATATTTTGGCTTTTTTATATATATACGTGAAAGATTTCAATTACTTTTAATAAAACATCCTAGAGAACGGTTTTCAAATTCAAATTTTTCATACTGCAAATATGTAAGTTCCTTGTACAAAAAAGCTGGCCGACAAAAAGAAAAATAGTGCTACAGAATCTTGGCTTCTCTCCCATTGTCGCTTCTTGAAATTTGTGCTAAAGTAGCAAAAAATCGAGTCCGAAACTAGATTAAATAAATATAGATAGACTGTACATATATACAGGTAGTACTTTAATGATACAAAAAATATAGAGACAAAGACGAAGCAAAATTGTATCCATTCAAAAAAATAAAAAGGTTAAAACAACAAAGTAAGTTCAATTGCCATCGACAATATTATTAAATATCATTTTTTTATAAGAAATGTAATTATCAGGATCTAATTGATTAGTAGAGGATTCACTATAATCAAGTTCATTGATTTCACTCGAATTAAAATAATTAGTCAGGAGATCAGTGTAAATATCATCCGAACCCTTTTCAAGATCATATATCCAACCTCTATTTTCAAGTAATTTCATAAAGCCTTCAAATTGTTGTATAGCATTCATTAATCTTTTAGAACCTAATATAATCAATTTGCATTTTGATCTTGTTAACGAGACATTAATTCTTCTCCATTCATTTAATAAGTTACCAATGTTTTTTTTGCGATTTGATCTAACTAAAGAAATAATAATGCACTCTTTATCTCTACCTTGATACTGATCAGCTGTTAAAATTTCTAACTTTTTGAAATTTTTTAAATGCTTTAAGCCTTTATAAAAGAGACGGATTTGCGCTCTATAAAATGACATAATACCAATTGAAGATTCTTGAACTCCGCCAGCAATTAGTAATTGAACAATTTGAGTAATTAATTTAGCTTCAATACGATTTTCAACTTTATCTCCATTAATGACTTCGTTTGCTTCTAAATTATCATGATTGAAGAATATAACTCTATTTTTTTCTGTAAACACAGTTTCAATCCAATTGTTTACTGTTGAAGGTATGAGTTTCATTATATTTTGATAATATGGAATTTTTAATGTTTGCTCACCAACTTTATTGCTTCCACAATTCAAACGACTATTATAAATTAATCTGTTGGATAACAACATAACATCAGAACACATTCTATATTGATATGTTAATTCAACAACACTTTCTGGATGCGCATCACTTAAAATTCTAAATAACGATTTATCTAAACCACCAACTTTAGCTTGAGGGTTTATAATTAAAGGTGGGAGTTGATAATGATCACCAACTAAAACAAATTTGTCGCAATATGATAGAGGGCCTAAACAGATTGGCATGGAAACTTGAGATGCTTCGTCAACAATACAATAATCGAACTTCTTTCTATGAATAAATATATCATCAGTTATTCCAAGACAAGTTGTTGCAACTATTTTTGAATTTAAAAACACTTCAATAAAATCTTCTTTGCTAAATATCGAATTTTCTCCATCCAAAGTATACTTTTGAACTTTGGCACTCACTTTTGAAGGTGAACCAACTCTAAATAAACTTAGCTTATCATGCTCTTCATCAGGCATTAGTTCAATAAGTTTTTCAATTATATTATCAACTGCCGAATGTGTATACGAAGAGATTAAAACGGTTTTATCATTTTCCATTAGAGCCTTTATAATATTTGAGATAACTGTCGTTTTACCAGTACCTGGCATACCTAAGATCAAACAATAATCTTCAGTCTTAAATACTTTATCGAATGCATTTAGTTGATCTTGATTGAATTTATCATGTGCTTTAGTTAATTTGAAATCTTTAATAGGAGGATTTTCCTGGTTAAATTTTGGTGGTTCCAGCTCAACAATCAATTTTCTTCTTTTGAAGTCGCCACCGAAATCATCAGGCAAAAATAAATTCAATAAATTATATCTAGCTAATTTCAGTCCATGAAACATTTCATCTTTATCTATTCTATACTTAATATCATCATAACCATCACCAGATAAACGACTATTCAAAACAGGTTTGAAAACTTGATTTGTTTTAATGTCAAAATTATTTAGCTTAACACCAGAATTTAGAAACTTTCTATCCGTTGAAATAATTATAAAATCCTTACCAATAAAGTCAATGAAACCAAAGGCCATACCAAAATGACGATTACCATCATCACTTAAAGATATTCTATCATACTTGTTTAACTGACTCAAAGTTAAAGGAGGTGTTATATACGAGCCATCAGGATTGGTTTGAACTTTTCTTTCAAATTGATAACATGACTTACCTGATGTGGACTCTTTAGCTTTAACTAGAGTTAGTCCTCCGACAGATTTACCTGTAGATGATTCCCTTTCTGCAGAAGTATATTTCCATAGGTCTCTTTTAACTAAATTCATCAGGCCTTCTTCTTTTGTCAACAGGTTATTCCAGTGATTAAAAAATGTTTTGTATAACGGTAAATTCAAATGACCTGTAATTGATTTATACAACGATTCCTCCAATCCGGCATTTGCATATTCATCACTTTCTTCATCATCATCAACTAACTTATGCAATGTCAAACAAACATTTCTAGTAAAACACCTTTCACACTTAGACGATTGCCCAATAACTTTAGGAAATTTAGTAACACCGTACTTCATATACTTTGATAAATTATTTCTGATATTAATTAATTCTTTTAATTCATTTCTTTGTAGAGAATAAAAATAGGTTCGAAGCATCTTTGTGTATACAAGAGAAAATGCAGTATTTGAAACGCCATATCTTTCTCTAATCAGCAAGGTATATAATGAAGCTTGGCCTTTATTTGAAATTCTATCTCTACCAGTTTTAATCTCCAGTGGAACAACTAGTTTGTATCCATTCTCTAATCTGGCCTCAATGACAACATCGATTAACCCACGTAAACCGAAGACAGGTGCCATAATATTTTCTTCAATGTCTAAAACATTTGTAACTTTAAAATCAGTCGTTCTATTAAAGTTGGTGTCAGGAGGAGTTAAAGGTAAATAAGTTGTAATCCAGTCCTTAATGTAATTGAAGTGCACTATAACCATCTCCTTGACATCAGATAGCTCTTTATTTAACGTCAGAATAGGTATAGAATTTAACTGTAGCTGTTCATCGATGAACTCATTTATGAAATCGATTGATAAATTTCGAGTTGATATACATTTTTGAAACAATAAATGAACAATATTACCAATGATAAGTGGTAAACCGTATTCACCAGGACCTTTCAGACGACTTTTAATCACGCTTTCTCTAGGACAGTTAACCGCATCAGCCACACTTGTAGCAGATAACAAAATATCAGGATTCCAAATGATTAAATTATTCTCATTATCAACCAATTGAGGATTCGATGTAGAAGATCCATCGGTGATCACATGAATAATATCATTTACCTCATATTCTAAACGAAGCCAATCATCTCTAACAATAATCCTTTTAATATCTTCATCATTATTCTTACATGTCAAAATGAGCTGATCCTTCATAGTTCCATTTCCTTTTTTATATCTTGATCTTAGTACGTTTATAATTTGAAATCTAAAACACTCCTCTCTTTTAATACTAGTTTTCAATGAATTTTCTTCCAAACTGAAATCTTTGGTATTGAACTTTGTAGAATCGACTTCATCGCCATTCTCTGATTTCATATCTCTATATGTTGAAGCAACAGACTTCTGAGATCTTTTTGTTGGATCTTGAGTCTTTAATTTGGCAATCAAATTATTCAACTCATCTTCCTCTTCATCACTGAAAGAATCATTAACGACTTCGGTATCTTTTTTTTTCCTCTGAGTAAGTAATTCAAGCACATCCTCGCCATCATCACTAAATTCATCATCGCTAGATTTCGCTTGTTCCTTGGAAATTAGAGGATCTATTTCTGTCTTTACAGATGAAACTGCAGTTGTTATTATGGGAGTAGCCTTAATCGGTGAAAGCTTTGCCGGGGAAGAAGGCAAAATAGGAGACTGTTGTGTTGACTTTCTAGCTTCATGAGCAACATTAATAATTCGATCTAGTTCAGACGTGTCCAAATCATCATCAAAACTATCATTTGAAGAAGATTCATCCTGCTCCTTAATACTTCGAGGTTTGGTTGTGTATATATTAGAACCAGCCTGAATATGAGATTCATTTTTTGGGATGTTACTTGAAAATGATTCAAAGGAAGTTCCAATTTGTTTCAGAAGTTGAGAAACATTTTGCTTTGAGCAAATGGGTTCTTTATTAAGGTGATCAGTTCTATCATCTTGAAGTTGTTTGAACACATTTGAACTACTGTTGTATTTTCTTGAGGCTTTTAATTTATTTATGCTCTTAATCATTGATTCACTCAATGATTCCTTAGTTGCAATAATTGGTTTATTTCGATCCTCAAACACTGAAATGGAGTTTGGATCAGAAATGGCTCTATTTAAACTCAAGGGAGAAAATGAGGGTAGAACATCCTTTTCAACATTACATTTATTGTTATTATTATTATCATCATCTGTAGATGATCCATATTTTTCCAACATTGATTTTAAAGTTGGGTCTAAAAGTTGATTTTTCAAATTCAGCTCATTCTTTAATGGAGAAGATGGAACATTTGAAGTAACCGAATCACGAGCCAATTCAATATCAACATCATTTTGTATATCTTTAACCTTGTAAACTGTAGGTGTAACTGCCCAAAATATATTATCATCTGAACTATGTAATTGAGTATTATAACTTGAATTTGGTGTTCTTTTCTTTAATGGCGATTTCTTTCTTTCAAGCTTCCTGGGCGTCCTTATATTGAAGTGAATTTCTTCGTTGTTCGTTGTACTAAATTGAGAAGGTCCTACTATATTAGGATCTCTCTTTGCCAATAATGGAGAATGAGGAGTAGTTTTATCATTACTGCGCTGATATTTATTGCTAGTTATACTTGTTAAGTTGTCTTTCGGTAAATGATTGTGATTGAAATAGCTTCTCCTTGGCTTTTTTATGGGTATGTTTTCATTCGCACAATCTAGAGAACCTTTCTCAACATCCCTTTTGAGATTTCTATTATCGGACATGGATTCTTCAGACTGTCCAATGTACTGAGTTCCTTGCTGGTTCCTTGTTTACAGACCAAAATAGGGAAGAAAAGGCAAAAGTCGAAAAAAACGTGTCGCGTCAATCGACGCTTAAATATTTTGACACATCGACGCGTCGACAGACCTGCTGACGGCTATTGCAACGAATTGAATTCATTTAGATAATTCCCAGTTACTCCAGGTTGACCAGTGTGACAATAACTCCTTTGCCACCTAGAATCTACCTGTTACTTTCCATTGATATTCAGATCCACTAAAATGTCTGTACCTTATCAAGTTATTGCTCGTTATGAATACGTGCCTGATGCTGTGAATGCTTCTGATGACCTGGCCTTTACTGTTAACCAAGTTATCACTGTTACAGAAATTGTGGATGACGACTGGTTATTCGGAACTTATACTGATAAATCCACTGGTGATTTAAAAGCAGGATATTTTCCGTCGAACTTTGTTGAAGCATATTCTGAAAAACCAGCCAAGCAACCAATTCAAGCCAAACCTGCTGAACCTGAGCCTACTTTTGAAGGTGAGCATGAATCACTCCCCGAAGTGAAAGAACTGTCAAATAAAGAATCAATTACTCCAATTAAACAAGAAGTAAAGAAAGAAACTAATGAAGTTACGCCGCCCTCTAAAGTTACGACTACCTCAACTACGTCGCCACCTGGAATTAATGCAAGCCAGTCATTTGCAAACAAAATTTTATCATTCAATGAAACCTCACAACCTACATTACCAGGAATGATGAGACCAGTTGAGCAATCATTTGTTAAAAAGCCATTTGTTGCTGCACAACAACAATCTCATTATGTCCCCCCTCCAATAACGAAATCACCATACCAAACACAAAATTCACGCCCCCAAGCACAATCACAACCAGTCAATGTTGTTTCTGAATCTTCTCAACTAGAGGAAGAAGAGCCAGAAGCTCCAAGAATGACCTTAAGAGAACGTATGAAGTTATTGGAAGAAAGGCAAAAGCAAGAACAAGAAGAATTGGATGCCGCTCTGAAAAGAAAGGAAGAAAGAAAGAAGAAATCTAAGCATTATCATCGAGTTGAAGGAAATCAAACTGGTGAATCAGTTACAAGTGAATCTAATAAAAGAACCTCCTTAATCGAGCCTGGTCAAGAGTCTCATGAGATTAAAAGAGTTCCGACTCATAAATCCACAATTTCTAATAGTCATTCCATTGACGAAACATCTGAAAATAATGAGGGAAATTTTACTTCTGGTAATGCAGACCTTCATTTACACGATCAGGGAGACATTCAAGAAGAACAAGAAGTGATTAGCGAATATGCCGAAGAGAAGGGGGACAACGAAGAAGGAGAAGAAAGTGATGAAAATGATGACGATACCGAAGAAGAATCAACAGAGGAGGAAGACGAAGAATCCAAAAGAAGGCAGTTGAGAGAACGTATGGCTAAATTATCTGGGGGTATGAATATGATGGGTATGATGGGTATGGGAATGCCGATGTTTGGTTCTCCAGCTTCTGTTCCAAAGAAGGAGAATAATAAGAAGAGCAACAAGGCTAAGCCTGAAGAAATTGTGGAAAGTGAAGGACCGGAGGGACCTGAGAGTGATAACCAAGAAGAACAAGATGATCAGAATGTGCATTCCCAGAAACAGGAAGAAGAAGAAGATCAGGACAAATACCCTCAAAAACAAGAAGAAGACGACGATGATCAGGATAAATACTCTCGACCACAGGAAGAAGAAAAAGGTGATCAGGATAATCACTCTCAACCACAAGAAGAAGAAGAGGAGGAGCTGGACTCATTTGCTAAAACTGCTGATGTTGAACCAATCCGTTCAACTGTTGCAGACCAAAAGATAGAATCCGAGATTCCTCGAAGAGAGTCTGTTTCTTATGAAGATGATGAAAGTGATTATGGATCTTGCGAAGAAGGTGAAGTTCAAGAATCAACACAGGCATATACATCAGATCCAGCACCTACATTACTTCATTCTCCTCCAAATCCCCAACTCGATGAAATTACAACCGCTTCAAAAGAAGTCCCCGCTACAGAATTTAAGGCATCTGAACAACACCCAGTTGCAACTACTATAAAATCCCCGCCACCTCCACCACCTTCTGTACCACCAGTTCCTACCCCAGGTAACATTCCCAGAATGCCTGCGGTTACATCTGCTCCTTCAATCCCTACTTCTGCTCCGCCACCACCGATCCCTTCAACAATTCCAACTCATCCTCCTGTTCCGGCAATTCCAAATACTACAGCACCACCACCAATCCCTTCCGCTGCACCTGTTCTTCCAACTCAAACTCGTTCTCCGCTTGGTGCTGCACCACCGATCCCGACTTCTGCCCCATCAGTTCCACATATCAACCAAGCATCTCCATATGCTAACCAAACTAGTGTAAAACATCCAAGTGAAACTGAACCTGAATATACAGCTCCACCAATTCCTTCTATCCCTAGAAGTTCAACAGCCGCTCCAACTATTCTACCTTCTTTATCAACTGCTCCACACAGATCTTCAACTACGTCAGCTATAGAAAGCACGTCGCCAACACAACAATCATTCCCAAAAAGAAATTCTTTACGTAGACCATCGACTACTACTGAAGAAACTGTAGGCATTCCAACAACCAAAACTGGTTCAAGTACTTTTTCGGTTGAAAGTTCAAGCAAGAAAAGACCATCCGATTTACAAGCCTATGTTAATGATGGAACATTTTGGTGGATTCAAACTAAACTCCCAAGAGATATTTCATTAAAAGATGTATACTATGAAGTTGATAAGAACGTTATAAACAAAAGAAATCATAGAGTGATTAAACATTTAGATTATTACATTGTTAATGCAGATTTATCATGTAGACTATGGGAATTAGCATATGATTTAAATGATCCAAAGAATTTAGTATCATATACAGAAACTATGATTAGTAAACCAATTGTTGACTCAAACTATTTAAGTTTATCAGCGGAAAAGTTTGGTGATATTGGATATCAGTTAGCAAATAAATTACTTTATAGTGGCAACAATAGTTCAAGTACTACTATTAATTCAAATGAAGAATTCATTGATTATATTTACTCAAGATTACCAACTGATAAATTACCAAGGGTTGGTCAAAAGACATATGGGTATAGAATTTATATGAATAATAATGGCAATGTTCTTGAAAAACTTGATGATTTTAAACCTGGTGATATATTAGTCATTTTAAAAGGGAAGGTTGAAGTCACTTCAAAGAAAACATCTCATTCTCCATTTCATCATAACCGCAGTTCAAATCAAACTAATCTCATTGAGTTAGGATATAATGGGTCTCCATATAGTGCTATTGTTACTGGTTATGATGAAGCTAAGAATAAGATAAAAGTCATTGAATATGCGGAAAATTCAAAAAAGATCCAACAAAATGGATATAGATTGAATAATTTTAGATCTGGTAAAGTTCGTGTCTTCAGAATTGTTGGAAGGGATATTTTAGGTTGGTGAGTCCATTTCTTTAACATAAACGATTTGTTAATGTGTTCATTATGGTTGTACTCTTTAATGTCAGTACTATTTCTATTTTTTTTTTTTTTTTTGAATACATAAGATTCCTGTGTGGGTGTTTTGTTATGATATTATTAAACTATTATATATATATTATTTAAAGAAAAAATTTATTCCATTTAGGAAGAACGAAAGGCTTCATTTAAAATGCTAATATTAGCTACACTAAAGAAGACGTATTTTATCAAACCAATTGAATCTACAGCAAATCCTTTGGCACACTTTCATCAAGTTAGACGCCTAATAACGGTTAACGGCGGTGCGGCAAGAAAAGAAAGGCATTCACTTTCTATTATGCGCCTGTTTCTCTCCACACAATAATTATGACATTATTCAGCACTTCCATACCTCCACAATTTCGTGAACGCAAATCAATAATCAAACAAAACACCACAATTGAATTTGAAAATAACTATCATATTTCGGTAATCACAGTGCTATAACTATCATAGATATTGAACACAAGTTATATGAAAACTTGAAGAACTTTTTACCTTGCTACAAACACTACTTCAGAAGTAGAAAGTAAAAGGCTTAAGATACTGTTTATAGCGCCATAATATATACACTCTAATCAACCAACAACTTTTCATTAAGGAGTTAAATGATCTAACAATTGTTCAAGGTTTAGCTGACTGAAATAGTTATTGACTAAAAGATGAACATTAATATGGGCGACATTGTTGAATAGTATAATAAAAACAAAAGCCCTGTGAGCCACAAGTGACGGGCTACCAGTCAGACTGATTGATAATGTGGCTCCATTTAAATATTTGGAATACTTTGGCCAGAATTTGAAATCAAAAGAACCCCCAAATAACTTAAATTTAGACATTAAATAACAATCATCCTTGAACCTTGATCTTTAGGTAAAAATTGACTTCACTGAATTGTGTGAATATAGGAAGACTTTTATAGTGTAGTTAATATCTAAAGAGATGTGAAGAATAATAAGTAGACAATCCTTATGTTTTCTTGTCATAAGCTAATCATGACTAGGATCACACCAAAATCAGATTCTTTAATTTAAAAACTACGTCTTCTTCACAGATGAAAAAGCCAAAAAAACAAGAAAAAGTTCAAATAATGCGTTTCTTAGGGAGTACGGCATCACCGCCACAACTGCCACGCTACACTTATCAAGAATACTTGGATAACAGGGGGCTGAGTGGCTTGAATAAATGGGGAAGCACTCAATACGAAACCATGGACAATTATTGACACTAGCCAAAGTTAGCCAATACTGATAACAACCGGTGAATCTCATACGGTGTTACACGGATTAATATATCCCCTGTCTCTTGAATTCCAAGAGATAAAGCTCGTCGACAAGACTGACGCCTTAAGGTATTCGAGCTCAAGATATTGGGTTTTTCTTGGCTAAGATAACAAAACTCAGTTTCAGTGTGTATGAAGGGCCACACTACCACACTACGATCCAAATGTTTGGTTTAAATCCAATGTGAAAAGAGCAGGATATGGTTGTGGTTTTATGCGGTGGTGGCGTATCTCTTATTCCATGCTGAAAGAACTGTTAACGTTGGTATTGGTTTGTTTAACGCTTAGATAAAAGATATTCTTTGATCTGCACAGTAAACCCGAAGTTGCGATAAAGAGTATCTGGTCCTTTGAGCAGCATACTTTTATCAAATCAAGACGGAAATTACACTATAAGAACATTCTAATATCCGCTTTTTTTCGTTTCTTTCTTTGTTTCTTTTGGTTTAATTTACCAAGTTTCAACTTCTTAACTTGTAAGCATTTTATTTATCTGTTACAATTATATCAATAATTCAAGATGAGCGAGTTAAAGAAAACTAATTCAGTTACCGTTGAAGAGATTGGTGAATCATCAAGTAATCAGTTATCAAATTCAACACCTGAAAATGTTGGAACTGGTTCAGTGTTTTCAAGATTTATTGATTCATTCAAACCATTACCTCTAGATGACATACCAGATGGGAAAGAACTTACTGATCTTGAAAGAGCTAATCTTGTCACTGCTGATTCTCATTTAAAGAGAAGATTAAAATCAAGACATTTACAAATGATTTCCATTGGTGGTGCTATTGGTACTGGTTTATTTGTTGGTTCTGGTAGTGCTTTAAAAAACGGTGGACCTGCTGCCTTACTTATTTGTTGGGGTTTAGTTGGTATAATGATGTTTGCGACAGTTCATGCATTAGGTGAATTAGCTGTTACATTCCCAATTAGTGGTTCTTTTGCTCAATATAATACTAGATTTATTTCTCCAGCATGGGGTTTTGCAATGTCATGGAATTATGCATTTGGTTGGTGTGTAACATTACCATTAGAATTGGTTGCAGCAAGTATGACGATTCAGTATTGGGAAGGAGCTGCTAATATTAGTCCTGCTGCATGGGTTACAATTTTTTGGGTTTTAATTGTTTTCATCAATCTATTTGGTATTAAAGGTTATGGTGAAGCTGAATTTATTTTTTCGATTATCAAAGTTATTGCAGTTCTTGGATTTATATTTTTAGGTATTATATTAAACTGTGGTGGAGGACCAAAAGGTGGATACATTGGTGGTAAATATTGGCATAATCCAGGTGCATTTTCTCATGGTGTTAAAGGTGTTTGTAATGTTTTCGTTACTGCAGCATTTTCATTTGGTGGTACCGAATTATGTGGTTTGGCTGCTGCCGAAACTGAAAACCCAAGAAAATCATTACCACGTGCAACAAAACAGGTCTTTTGGAGAATTTGTTTATTTTATATGGTTAGTTTAACATTAATTGGATTGTTAGTTCCATATAATGATGAAAAATTACTTAATGGTACTGGATCATATGATGCAAAAGTTTCACCTTTTGTTATTGCAATTAAGAATGGTGGTATTAGTGGTTTACCTTCGGTTATGAATGTTGTCATTATGATTGCAGTTTTATCGGTTGGTAATTCAGGTGTTTTTGCATCTTCAAGAGTGTTTCATTCATTAGCTGAACAAGGATTTGGACCAAAGATTTTTAAATATATTGATCGTGAAGGCAGACCATTAGTTGGAGTTGCTATTACATTAACATGTGGATTATTGTGTTATTTAGCAGCATGCTCTAATGAAGGTGTCGTCTTTGATTGGTTATTGGCAATTAGTGGGTTATCATCATTCTTTTCTTGGGGTTCAATTTGTTATAGTCATATCAGATTTAGACAAGCATTGAAATTCCATGGTAGATCAACTGATGAATTACCATTTACATCTCAGTGTGGTGTTTATGGTTCTTGGTTTGGTGTTATTTTAATTATAGTTATTTTAGGTTTTGAATTTTGGGTTAGTTTATGGCCATCAAATTTACCAGATGCAGAAACTTTCTTTGAAAATTGGTTATCCTTCTTTGTTATTTTATCATTCGTTGCCTTCTATTGGATTTGGAAGAGAAAAATTTCTTGGTTCATTCCAATTGATCAAATTGATATCGATTCTGGTAGAAGAGAAGTTGATATTGAAGCTTTGAAACTTGAAATTGCTGAAGAAAAAGCATTTATTGCAAGTAAACCATTCTATTATAGAATCTATAGATTATGGTGTTGATCATCATCTAATTGACGGATTCCGCTTTTAACTGTTTTTATTTATTTCTTTTAGTTTTTTTTTTTTTCATATATATATATATATATATGTTTATATTACATTGATTGATTAATAAATAATAGATTATTTATTCTAAGTGTATTTTTTTTTTTTTTTAATTTTATTCATTATTCGGACACGGTCCGGGACTGCAGCACCGTTTTGTTTCCGTCGTCGACAGTAAAACATGAGCCGCAAAAACGGAAATTTCCGTCGACACTTTTGCCGATAAGCTTTTTTTTTTTACTCGGTACAAGGCGGAAGTTAGCCGAACTTTTATCTCTCTATAATACTTTTAGTCAAGTGATGCGATGCAAAGCGCAACTATGTAATTTTGTTAATTACTAATTATTGAAAACTATGGAGTATCTATCCGTTTTTTTTCTTCCGATTGTAAAATACATTATTTTAATCAAGAAACATGACAATTTCAATTAATTCAACCATTCCAACATTTGATCATGAACATTTATTATCAACAAGATCAAAAACTAGAACAATTTTACCAACATTTTATAAACCATTAGATTTAACAAAAGTTCCAAATTTACCAAAAAGTTTTAATGAACATAAACAACCAATTAGAATGGTTGGTGGCATGCCAAATTTTAATTTATTTCCAATTAATGAAATTTCAATTAAATTAAATAATAAACCATTTCCAAGAGGTTATTTAAATAATGAAAATCATCAATATGAAGATTTAAATTCAAATGAATTTACCAATTTTAAAATACCATTAGACAAATTTGAAAACGGATTGGAATCAATAAATAGTGAAATTCCGAAGGATAATATCATTGATATTAAAGAAGGATTACAATATTCAAATTCTGAAGGTTTCCCACAATTATTAAATTTTACAAAAGAATTTGTTAACAAAGTTATTAAACCAGGTTATGATAATTGGGATACAATTTTAACACTAGGTGGAGCAAATGGAGCATTTAAAGTATTTGATATTATCTTAAATCCTGGTGATATATTATTATGTACTGAATTTACATTTATACCAATAATTGATATGGCAATTGAAAAAGGTGCAATAATTATACCAATTAAAATGGATATTATTGAAACTAATGAAATTGATGAATTTGGTATTAAAATTAAAAAATTAAATTATTTTAATAATTTAATTAATCTTTTGGAAAATTTTAATAAATTTTATCCAAATTTAAATATTAAAAAAATTAAAGGACTTTATATTATACCAGATGGACAGAATCCAATTGGAATGTCAGAAGATTTTGATCATAAACAAAAAGTTTATTCAATTGCTGAAAAATATGATTTTTTTATAGTTGAAGATTTACCATATGCTTATCTTAATTTTAATTCACCAATTAATTCAAATATTGATGAATTTATTAAAAATTTGAATAAATCCTATATATCAATTGATAAATCAGGTAGAGTTATTAGATTAGAATCATTTTCAAAAATGTTTGCACCTGGTTTAAGATTAGGATTTGTAATTGGTCATTCAAGAATAATTCAATTAATTAATAAATTAACTCATATTTCAACAATTAATCCAAGTGGATTATCTCAAATAATTTTATTAAATTCAATTATAATTGGGATGGGTGGATTAGATGGTTATTTAAATTGGATTATTAAAATTAAAGATGAATATGAACTAAGAAGAAATAAATTAATTAATTCATTAAAATTAACAAAATCATTTAAATTAAATTTAATTGATATCAATAATAGTGATTGTGGTATGTTTTTATCTGTTTATATTAATATACCAAAGGATAAATTAACGAATAATGAAGGGAAATTAAATTATATGTTAAATGAATTTCAATTATCTTGTATTCATAATGGAATTTTAGTTGTATTTGGTAGTAATATGTGTATGACTGATGATGGTAAAGATAAAAGAGGTAATTTTATTAGAATTTCTTTAGCTTCTGCTGATAATTTAGATACTTTTGATGATGCTGCAAATAGATTAAATGATGCTGTTATAATGGCAACTAAATGGAATGAATTAGTATAATAATATATATATATATATATATATATATTTGTTAATTTTCTTTTTTGTTTTTTTCATATTTAGTTAGAAAAATATATTATAAATATAAAGTAATATAAACAAGTATATAAATGAATAGTACGGTACATTAACAAAAGAAAAGAGAAGAAAAAACAAAAAAATCTCTCTCATTAGTAATAAAAACACATACTATATACTAAGAATGATGTTTTTCATTAACTTTTTCAACAACCAATTTATCAAACTTATACATCTTTGAAATCTTTGATTGTCTATCAATAACACCTAGTTCATTATTTAATTCAATTAATAGATTTTTTGAATTTAATTTATCTTCTGGTTGTTTTAATAAATCTCTAAATTTTAATTTATATTTTTTTAAAAAATATTCCCTAAAATTATAATTTTCAAATCTTGAAGAAGATCTTATAAATGATCTATATAAATTAAGAAACTGTGGTTTTGTGATTGATGACATGTTTGTGTGTGTGTGTGGGGGGGGGGAAGGGCAAAACAATTGAGAAAGAGAAGTTGAATGATGATAATTAAGCGAACTGAGGGAAATCAATTTGATGTTTCTTGTTCTCGCACCAAAATCGTCACTGTTTTATGAGGGAGGAGGGGGAGGAAGGGAAGAAGTGTACTCTTTGTAAAAGACAATAATACAATAATACAATAATACAATAATACAATAATATATTGGATAAGTATAAATATATATTTTAAAATTAATTTCTTTTAAGCCTATTTAATAAAAAGACACCTTTTTAAGTGATAAATTTATATTTTTATTTTTTTGATTTTATCTAAATAAATAAATAAACAAATAAACAAACAAACAGATATATTAATGAAATAAATTTAAATCACAAGTGATGGGCCTTTCAAAAAAAAAAAAAAAATTAAAAAAAATATAACAGAAGAAAAAACAATAATAGTTTCATCAAAAGAAAAACAATAACAATATTAAACAAAAATGAAATTGCAAAGGAAAGTAAAGGAAAGGAAAGGAAAGGAAAGGAAAGGAAACAATGGATAAAGAGATAGAGAAGAAAAAAAAAAAAATAGGAGGGGGGTAGAGAAGACAAAAAGGTCATTTATATACGATAATGAATGTAATAATAAAAAAAATAAAAAAAAAATTATGAAGTAATTTTTTCTTGTAATTTAGATATATATTCTTGATAACTAATAGCACCATTATTACTTCTATCTTCAACCATATCAGATAAACACCAAATTCTTAAAGCAACTAATTCTCTTGAACCATTTGGTAACATACCAGCATTTGAATAATTTTCATTTAATCCAGGTCCAATAACAACATATAAACTTAAATAATTAATTGAATCATTTGATTCTCTAATTTTACTTATAATATTTCTAATTCTAATATTAAATTCATTATCTAATTCAGGTAATTCACTTTTACCAATTTTAATTTCTGATAATGATTCAACACCAAATACATCTCTTAATAAATCTGGAACAGCATCTGATCCAATATATAAAAATAATTCAGATGTATTATTAATTAAATATAATCCATAAGATTCTAATGAACTAAATGATGCATTAATGCATGATGGTAAAATAATTTCACCATTTAATTTTGGTGGGAATTCATTAAAATCACTTTCTCCTTCATATGGTAAACCACATTCATCACTCATTGTATGTAATGGATAAACAGATGGATAAATGAAATTAATTAATTTTCTTAATGGTGCAGTTGATAATTTATTAAGTGCAGCAGATCTATGATCTGATGGTACTCTACCTGATCTAAATGCAATATTTTTTGTTAACGAATGTAATAATAATGGTAACATTCTTAAATTTGTACATAATTGTAATGCCTTTGTTGATCCCATATTACCTGGAACAATTTCTTTTTTATACATTGTTAAAATATCAATTAAAACTTTATTTAAATATTCTTTTGTTTCATCAAATGATGAAGATAAAACTTTTTCAATTGATTTATGAACAAAATAATTTGTAATTGCTAATTGATCTGCAGATGCATAAACATCTTTTAAATCTTTTGAAACAGGTAAAGCTAATGTAATAACTCTAATTCTTCTTTGACCATGACATGATGTATGTAAAAATGCAGCTTGGAAATAAACATAAGGTTTTGAAATATATTCTTCAATTCCAACTTCTGCAACATAAGCTTGATCTCTTGGCATTGAAGGTAATGAACATAAATCACTTGATCTATTAAAGAAATTACCATAAAATGCATTCATCTTTAAACCATTTGAACCTCTAATTCTTAAAACACCTTCTAATCCAACTTCCATTGATAAATGATTAGAAATTTCTTTTGAAATTTTTGTAATATCTTCTAAATTTGATGCAGACCAAGCTGGATAAAAATGAGTTTGACCTGCAGTATATCTTGGTAAATTAGATAAAGTAGCAACATCTTGATAACTTGAACCAGTTAAAAATAAATCAACTGTAATTTGGGATTTATTACAATCAATTGCAAATTTTCTATAGAAAGAATTATTTGGTGTTAATAAAGTTGTTGATTCCTTTTGTTTACCAACCATACTTTGTTCATCTCTTGTAATTAATTTACCTTCACCTAAAGTTGGTAATGAAGAAGTGAAAACAATAATTTTACCACCAATTTGTGAAATTAAATTATAAGCAGATTTTAATGCAGGACCTAAAGCAGAATCTTCATTTTTAGTATTAATAAAATATGATGGTAAATTATTTAATAATTTTTCAATATTTTTTCTACAACTATTTAAATTGGCAATAATTCCATCAGGTGGAGAAGGAATTAAAACTTCATCTAAATCAGAAACAATCATCATTGAAATTTCAGGAGATGATTTTGAATCATCTGATGAATCATTTGGAATTTCAAAAAATGATAAATTTGAATCAACAGCTAAGAATGCAACTTTAGATCTACCATCATCATTTGGAATTCTATCTAAACTTTCTAATATAGTCTTTGTAACAGTTGTTAATAAACCATTTTTAATTGAATTAATTGAAACATCTAAAACAAAAACATAAATTAAAGGTTGTGGAGGTCTAACCATATATTCTTTTGGAGCAGCAAATTCAACTAAAGAATGATTTAATTCAGCTCTATCTAATCTATTTGTTGGAGCAGAAGTTAATGGATTTGTATCAAAAGCTTGAGGAACATCATTTTGTAAACCACAAAAGTTACATCTCCATCTTCTACCATGTTCAGTAAAGGAAACAAAAGGATTAAAATAAGATCTACATCTTCTACATCTTGTAACGACAGAATCAGTAACTAAAGGAACAGGGCCAGTTTCATCGGTTAAAGTTGCATATGGTCTAACAATTAAAGAAAAAGGTAATTTTGATTTTTTCAATAGAGAACTTGTATTTGGAACGACATTTAAAGTTGATCTAAAATAATCTGGATGTGGATTACAATCTTGATGATTAATGGACAAATCAGGAGGTAAAATAATTGGAGGAGGAGGATATTGTAAATCAGTAATTGGAGGAGGTAAATCTTTTAATAAATCAGTTGAATAAACTTGATTCATTGGTAATATTTGTTGTTGAGGAGTTGGAGTAGTATTACCGTAAGCCCCGTAAGAAGATTGATGTTGCAATTGTTGTGGTATTGGTTGCTGTTGTTGTTGTTGTTGTTGATTTTGTTGTTGAAACTGTTGTTGTTGAGGATAATTATCAGCCGGAGAATAAGGAGTAATTGATCTTGATTGTTGTTGTTGTTGTTGTGGCAATTGCTGCGATTGAGCTTGTTGATTGTAATTATATTGACCATATTGACTATATTGATCATTAATATTCAAGTTTCCAATTGCTGTTTGATCAAATTGTTGAGGTTGAAGAGGAGAAGCAAGGGAAGGATAATAACCACCACCAACACCACCACCAACAACACCAGGAGCTGGAGGTTGAACCTGTTGTTGAATACCATAAGCAGCACTTGGGTCTACAGCAGCATAAGCTGGTTTCGGATAGGCTCTTCTTTTGTTATGGGACATGTTAATTATAGAATACTAAAAAAAAAAAAAAAATAAGATAAGATGTATACCAAGGAGTGGGAAAAAGGGCAACTATTCCATTCAATGAATGAGAGTCAACTGAAAAAAAAAAAGACAGCGCACTCACAAAAACGACCTCAACCACCGCACAGCCACAAACACGTCAGCCACAAACACCTGCGCCACACTGCGCCCCTCAAGATCGTCGCAGGCCAAACGCACCGCCTCAAAAAGCACCGCCACCGCCGCCACTACATACGCCACCCGCACCGCCACCCGCAACATCATTTTTAAAGTTAAATAAATCATAAATATGGTAAACATATGAACACAGACAAGAATCAATTGATTGTCAGTTTGGAATGGGATCATTGAGAAGAATATCAGGTACCAGTGGACTGCCATCTGTACGACACTAGTAAATGAGAACTTGAACGTGAGTCCACCCATGTCAATGTTGTCATTGCTGTTGTCATAGTATTCGCCTTGAGGGTGTCTGTATTCGGACATCACTTGTTTAACTACTTTTTTTTTTTTGGTTTGGTTTGTAAAGATAATGTGTGGTTGTGTCTTGTTTAAGAAGTTTGGGGTTTGTTTTTTTTTGTTTTTTAGATTGTCTATGTTTATGTTTTTCTCTCTCCCCCGTTTTTTATATTTGTAAAATGGTTTTAGTTGCCGGTGCAGGGGTGCAGGGGTGCTCGATAACAGAAGAAATTAATATATTTCGGAACTGAACTGAACTGAACTGGTGGTGGTAATTATTTATTTGTTTAATTATTTTTTTATATGTTTATTAAAAAGTAACACACTTGATATTATTTTAATGAAGTTTAAATTGAATAACTCATATATTACGTGGGGGGAAGAGTAAATAGCAAATCAAAAGGTTTTGTAAAAATGTGGCTTTATCCCTCTTTATTGTTCTTTATTCGAGCATACTTTTTATCGGTTATAAACTTAATTATATATATTGTAACTACAATTACTTTATTGTTTATATATTCATCCCTCTATTAAACAATTAAACAATGCAATCATATCTTTTAAATAGATCTCTTTTTATTAGACAACCTTATAGATTTAATATTAAACGTACAATCTATCAACCTTATCGAACTATATTAAATACTACTACTACTACTACTACTCATTATCATCATCCAATTGAAAAATTAATTAAAATTCAAATTGAAGGTAAACCAATCGAAAATGGATTTAGAAATTGGGAAAATATTGTAACAATTGATAATGAATGTGCATTTGCATATGAATATTTTTATAATTTTGAAAATGGTTTAAAACAACAAATTAATAATAATAATAATAATAATACAAATATTAAACCAAAATATATTCAAATTCCTGATGATTCACAATTTATAATTAAATATTATGATCAATTAATTTTTTATATAAATTTAATGGGGATTAAAAAAATTTCGGAATTAGGTAATTGTTGTAATTTATTTATTCAATTAAATAAATTTAAACCTTCACCAACAAAATATAGTCGTAATGGGAAATTAACCCCAGGACAAATGGATAGATATTATAAAGAAATCTCTAAATTTAATGGATTTATTAGAGATTTAGGTATTGTTTTAATTGGTAATGGTGGTTATTTAACAGGTATTGATTTATTAGTTTTTAATAAAGATCAATTTGAACAATTTGAAAAAAATATGAAAGAAAGAAAATCTAGAGGTGAAAAATCTAGTAGTATTTAATTTATCATTTCTTTGTATTTTCTTTTCGTTTTTGTATTTTCTTTTCTATTTTTTTGTAGTTTAATATGGTTTTAATTAACGGCAGAGTTTGACGCGACAAACTGACTTATTTTACCACGTTTTTTTTTTTTTTTTGTTTTATCTCTCTATCTATCTCTTACTCTTTCCTTTTAAAATAAAAATAAGCAGACAAACAAATAAACAAAATGGAAGTTCCCAAAATTAAATACATATACCAAAGCTATAGTAAACAATTCAAACTGAACGAATTGATATTCATTCTAATTGTTTATCCAATAAGTTTTCTATACACAGAGAAGTTTATAAAACCTTATGAAAGACAATTTTATATTAATGATTTAACCATATCTCATCCATTTGCAGAAAAAGAACGTGTTAGTGCTTATGCTTTACTTTTCCTTGTATTTGTAGTGGCACCATTATTTATCATTGGTTATTCAATCCTATCCAATTTAACAAATTTTTCTTCTTCTTCTTCTTCTTCATCAATTGAAAGAACAAATAAATATCTCATTCATACAACATACATTGCACTTTTAGGATTGTTGGTTTCTTTAGGTGCCGACATATTTGTTACTGATATACTGAAAAATTGGATTGGTCGTTGTAGACCTGATTTTTTAGCACGTTGTATTCCAAAAGATGATGCATTACCGAATGTATTATACTACGCTAGTGAAGTTTGTACCACTACCGATACCGATACTTTATTAGATGGATTTAGAACTACACCTTCAGGCCATTCCAGTATGAGTTTTAGTTCTTTCTTTTATGTTACATTATGGTTATCAGGTCAACTAAAAGCATACAATAGAGGATCCATTTGGAGAGTTTCACTTGCCATTGGTCCTTCTTTCATTGCAGCTTACGTTGCATTGAGTAGAACTCAAGATTATCGTCATCATTTTGTGGACGTTTCTCTTGGTTCTTTGTTGGGATCTTTGATTGCCTGGGGAGTTTATAGACTATTCTACCCTAGTTTGAACAGCCATAAGTGTGACATTCCACTTTGTGTATCTGAACTTGAATACGAAGATTTAAATGATTCTTCCGACATTGTTTAACCATCTCCAATTCTACTCTACTCTACTCTACTCTATATACATATATACATATATTTATTTATCATGACACTCTCTGCTCTTCTGTACAACATTTCTATTTTCACATGTTCATAAAAAGTTGACCGCCTTCACAAAAAAAAAAAAAAAACATACAAAAACCTCTGCATCGCCTCGCCACCCCTTAAAAGTGAAGAATAAAGTGTTTCTGTTACAGTCAAAAAAAGAATCGTAATGGACAACCATTTTGTAAATACTTCATCAGTAATGGACGACTGCTACTATTGTTACTTCAATAATCAAAGATTAGTGGTATCACATAATGAAGGTCCTTTGGATAAAACGATACCCACTTCATTATATTTGCCTCATTTAACTCTAGATATCGATAATTCTAATCAAGTTTGTGATTTATTACGCACTATATTTCCTTATTGGAATTCATCAGATTATTTTATTGAAGTTAAAGCTGTTTCTGGTGGTATTACAAATGATCTATGTTTAGCATCATTAATTCCAAAATCAGTTGATAATTTAAAAGAAAAAATATCCTCCTCCTCTTCAAATAATAATAATAAATTATTATTAAATGGTCATACGACCAATTATCAAAAAAATTCATTTTCATTTATTGATGATTCTAAAATTACAAAAGTTTTAATACGATCATATGGAAATAATACATCTTGTATAATCGATAGAGATAGAGAATTTGTTTCTCATTTAACTTTAAATAGTTTCAAATTAGCTCCTCCTTTATATGCAAGATTTGGTAATGGATTAATTTATGGATTTTTAAAAGGTCGTAGTTTAAATAATTTTGAATTATTTCAAAATGGTATATATGAAAAAATTGCTGATAAATTATCAAATTGGCATAAAACTATTGATTTAGATGGATTACAAAGAGATGTTAATGAATTAAAAAAGAAAATAATTAAAAATGATAATTCAAAATTGGATAAACCAAAAGATATTTTTGGTTTATTATCTGATTGGTTGGATATTATGCCAGATAGTAAAGAATTATATAAATTATGTTTAAAATACAATAATCAAATTTTAAATATTAATCCAAAATCATCTAATTTAAAATCAATTTTAAAAAATGAATTAAATTGGTTAATTAAAGAATTGGATTCAAAATCAATCAATGTTGCATCTCATGCTGATTTATTAAGTGGGAATATTATAATTGATGGTGAATATGATGATGATGATGATGATGATGATGAAGAAGAAGAAAAGAATAACAATTGTAATTTAAAAATATCTTTTATTGATTATGAATATATGATTAAAGCACCAAGAGCATTTGATATATCAAATCATTTCTTAGAATGGCAAGGATTTGATTGTAATAAATCTTTAATACCAAAAATTGATTATAATAATTTGATTATTAGAAATTGGTGTAGTTATTATTTATTTGGAATTGAGGCTCCTTATCAAAATGTTGAAAGTAATAATGATAATAAAATACAGGATAGAACGAATAGCATGACTACATTAGTTAATACACATTTGAATATAAATTGTCAATCTAATAATAATAATAATACATCAATCAATTCTTCAGTTTTAGATAAAGGTGATAATGATGATGATGATGATGATGATGATGTAACTGAAGATTCTAGTAGTAGATCAGCTACTGCTGTTATAAGTGATTCTAATTCAATTGATGGAGATGAATATAAAACAGAACAAATTAAACAATTAATAAATGAAATTAAAATTTATTTTGGTTTACCTGGATTTTATTGGTGTATTTGGTCATTAATTCAAACAGAAAATTCTTTAATTGATTTTAATTATGCAAATTATGCTATCAATAGATTCATAGAATATTTAGAATGGAAAAAGAATTATTTATCTAAATTAAAATAATTTTATATAATTTTAAGGAAGAAATAGAGAGAGAGAGAAAAAAAAAAAATAAAAAAAAAAGAAAAAAAAGGGGTTTTTGAAAAATTCATTTAATTCAAACTATATTTAAATCATTTATCATCCAATTTTTTTTTTAGAAAATTAGATTATATATACAATAATAGACTACAATACCTTGTAATTCATTAGCATTAATTTATATAAATATATATTTATATTTGTAATATATATTGTTTTACTAACCGTCTAACAGATAAAAAGAGCGAATTTAAAGAGATATTAGAAATTTAAATAAATGAATTTTTATATTAAAGAACTTGAATGTAATTATCTTTTTTTTTTTTTTTTCACCAATTTAATTAAAATATGTTTGTTATATTATAAGTAAAATAACGATTAGACCCTTAAATCCTTTTAGTGCATGAATTAAAAATAGTTTTGAATCGCCGCGAGCCCATTTAAAATGTTTTGGTAGCAACAACATATTCATTATAGGAAACCACCATCACCCATTCGTTAATCCTCACTAAAAATATTTGATTTCTTAAAGTTAATTAAATAAACTTCAAAGAAGTAAATAATGTGCTCTCAAACCTCTAGAATTAATAATATTTTGAAAATTTACTGTCAACACTTAAGAAAGTTGCTTCCATCATCAATATTTAGGTGAAGATTTACTTAAGGAAGTTCAATATTTTAAAGAAATTTTTTAAATTTTAAACGTATTAGATTGGGAATTATACCCTACTTTATGATCTTATACTGAAAACACAATCTTTGTACATGACCAACCATCTTTTTAATCCTCTTTATATCTTTCTTATTTTTGCTATTGTTCAAAATTTACTCATTTTCGCTGCAAAATTGTTAATTGTCCGAAAGGATTTTATTACCCCACTTTAACAAAACTTTCTAACCAAGCGTTATCTCCTGGAATATCAAACTTCTAAAAGACTCAAAGTCAAAGTGATTTAAAAAATTTGTCTGATTTTTAGAACATCAGATCAATATAATTTTTTTCTTATTATATAGGCTTTTCAAATTCAGGTATAATTGATTATTTAGAATTCTTATCTGATCGATCCCCCCTCCCCCAATACACATCTAGTTAGTGAGATGAACCCACCCCTTCTGCATCCAATTAATGTAGGATCTTGTAGATAATTAATTATGACTCAAGAGATGAATAGTGGTGTACTGATGATGAGAAAGTACACTATATATGTAATTTTTGATGTTTCTTGAACTTTAATAATCAAATGTGTTTTTAATGATGAAAGTGAATTTGGATCCAATATCCTTGAATAATTTTGTAGTTTGATCTATTAAGGTTAAGTTAATCATTACATCATTTCATTAGACTAAAATTTCTTTGGGTATCGTTTGTAAGTGTATTAAAACTTTTATCTTGTCTTTATTTAGTGCTTTTTTTTTGTTTGATGATAGAAACATAAGTAAAAACAAAACCGTATTTAAAAGATCAAATGTAATTGAAAAAAAAAAAAAATAAAAAAAATGAAGTAAGAATAAGATATAAAGCCATGAATAAATAAAATGATTGAAACAAATAAAAAAAAAAACCAAAAAGAAAAGTATAAAGAGAATTGAAACCACAGACTTACTTATACCAGATATGCAAATTGTTGATCATGTTATTAACAAAATATTAACGATAACTTAAACCACATTGCGGACTAACATCATAGGCATATCTACTTCTAGTTGAATCAAATATATATTGACTTGCTGTAATGCTTATTAATTCAACATCATAATATAATGTTGCATTTGGAGGCACCATACCAGGAACACCTTTTTGTCCATAACCTAAATGTGGGGGTATAATTAACTTTGCTTGTTCACCAATTGAAATTTTTTTAAATGCAATATCCCAACCTTCAATCACTGTACCATAACCTAAATTAAAATTCTTCATTTTTGATGAATCAAATATTCTACCATTCTTTAATTTACCTATATAATTAATTGTTATTAAATCACCTTTTTCTGGATATGTTTCATTATCTCCATACTGCATTGTTTCAATTCTAACATTAGGAGACATGACTAACTAAGTATTAACAGAATAAAGTTGTATTAAGTTACAAGAAAAAAGTAATTAAAAGTTGTTTATCACCAGATTAATTTGAATCATTCATTCACAGAGTGGGGTTGAGAGTGTCTCATTTTTTTAAAAAAAATTAAGTGGGGGGGGGGAGCTCACTCAATTAAAATAACGAATAATAATTAGCGTTAAAGCGTTAGAATTAGTAATATACTTAAAAATTAAATATTAAGTCTATTCAGTTAGGAATTGTGTCTGCTACAATACAAGTAGAGACATTTATAATGCTATTATGCGAATATACAGGAAGGGTAAATTAAATTCAAGAGTTTAAAACAAGTAATTTAATTGCAAATTTGGATTTATAAATTGTTGGAACTTCATTAAATATTAAATACCAAGTTGATAAATTAATTGATTCACATTTTTCTAATTGCTCAATTAATTCATTTAATGATTTGGTTTTCAATGATTTCAAAATTTTTAAATTTGTAAAGTCAATTGTAGGATTTATGACATTTAATTTTGAAAATTCTATAAAATATCCACATTTAATTAATAATTCAGAATATTTTTGTATTATGCATGATTCTTCTTTACTAATATCTATCTTTTGAATGTCTTTAATTAAAATTGGTAAATTAATAGGTTTATTATTCTTAATATCCTCTTGAATTTTTTCTATTCGTGTTGATATTGATTCATTATTATAGGTTGGTGTTTCATTTGTTTGAGTTATTTTACATTTATCAATAAATCGTTTGAATAGGCTTAAGTCTTTGTCTTTAATTTTTTTTGAATCTAAGATTATTAGAATTTTATCAATATTCAATTCATTAAATTCTAAAGTACTACTTTGTTCTTCATATTCTTTTTTTTTAGATTCATATTCAGACAACAATTCAATTTCTTTATCATTTAATTCATCTCTAGACTTTAGATTTAGTTGAAAAATCTTATTTTGTTTTAATAAGTTTAGTATATTTTGATCTTTATTATATTTTGAAAAAATTTCTAAAATTATAAATTTTATAATATGGTCACTTCTATAATAATCCAGAATTGAATTCAAATTATTATTACCAAATATTTTAGTTCGTTTAACTAATCTAATTGATTCAATTGGTTTGTTTTCATTTAAATAACAGTCAAATAAATTAAATATTATAGCTTTATCATAATTAAATGAAATTTCATTATTTATTAAATTATTTAAATGTAACCAATTAATGACTTCATTCACGGAATTTAAGTGATTAAATTTAGTTTTTATTATTATATTCATAATTATATTGAGATCATTTCCGTTAATTTTATTTAAAATTAAATCTATAAATTGTGATCTAATTGATTTATTTGTTAAATTTGATAATAAAATTAAATAAGTTGAAGAATTTAGATTTTTCATTAAATTTAAAACTTTCATTAATTTATAATGATTAAATTTTAGTTTTATAACCAATAATAAGATATAATTAAAATCATTTGTTGATAAGTTATTTTGACATCTTGATAACAATTTAAATATTCTATCTTCTTGTAAAGTAAATGACAAATAAATTATTGATTTACTGATTAAATCAAAATTTTCGGGATTATCATAATTAAAATTAACATTATTTAATATAAATTTGTCAATAAAATTTAAAACATTTTTTCGATCTTTTTTATCTTCATAAATTATAAAATTATCAAATAAAAAATCCTTATAATTATTCAATGTAAATTCTTTAATATTTAAGGTTCTAATTTTTTTAGTTTTTCCTTTTAAAAATATGGAAGAATCAAAATCTTTAATTTGACCGTTACCTTTTTCTAAAGTTTTTAAAATGATTTCATTTTCTTTCTTTTTATTTACTTCATAAAGTTCTGGAAACTCAGATGTTAATTCACTAATTACATCTGTTTGAAATTTTATCTCTTTAAAATTACTTTGATTGATTCTTTTATCTAGATATTTTGATAAATGATTGTCAGTTGGGATGCCTTTTGAATATAAATATAATTCTAATAGAGCTAGAGATTTATTATCTTTCTTCTGCCTTCTTAATTCGGTTAAATACATTTCCACTAATCTATCATACAGTAAAATATTATAGTTTTGAAGAAATTTAATTGATTCCATATATCTTGGTTCTATTTTATCTTGGCCAGGAAATAAAAATGAATTAATTATAAAAGTAATAATATCTTTATGATTTTCATTTGATAATTCGAAGTTAAATTCTTTAAAAGTTAAATCTATTAATTTATTTGATAATGATCCAAATTCCATTTGTTTGGTTTTCAAAACAAATAAAATAAATTCATTTGACTTGCAATTGAATCTCTTAATAAAATTAATCACTTGTAATCTTTGATTTAATTTAAGTTCTTTTGATTCTTTAGTAGTTGAATAATTTTGTATTTGATAAATTGAATAAATCAATACTTTAAAAAAGTTTGAATTAATTTTATAATCTTCAAATATTTCAGCATTATTTTCTAATAAAGTTATTATAATTTCATTATCCTTTAATCTTTTTGATAAAATTGAATGATAAGCCAATAATGGTAATATATTTGGAATTAACAATATTGATTTATTTTTTTGAATAATATTTTGCACATTCAAAAATTTGTAATTTGATAGAAGGATATGTATAAGCCTAATCCACGATTCATCATTTAACTGTGAGGAATATTTTGAATTGATTAATTTTTGAGTATAGTTTAATAAATTGTCTATTGAATGACTGTGATAAACATAATTTAATGCTAGATTATCTTTAATAAATTGATTATGATCAACTATCGATTGGAAAGTCGTAATATCGTTAAAAGTTTTTGTCTTTAAGACTAAATTTTCATAAAATTCAGTATCATTATCTGCTTGCAAATTTTGACTAATTGAAAGACTTGTCAAGGTTTTAATTAGATTTGTATTACTAAATAAATAGGCAAATGCCCTTTCAGAAATAGTTATTGATCTCTTTGCAAACCAATTTAAGATACCACTACTTGATTCTTTTAAATTATTTACTTTCCAATTAATTATTAAACTTTCAATATATTTAATTGGAATTCCTTGATCAAACATCGTATCTAGTAATAAAGTTCTCAATGAATCATCTTTTAAATTCATAAATATGATAAACCAAGTTGAATAATTAACTTTTAATTTATAGTGGTTTATACCTTTTAAACACTGCAGCATTAATGATGCATCACAACTATTAGCCATCATTGCAAAGTTAAATAAATCTATATGAACAGAATTTAATCTTTGATGACATAAAGTAATTAACTTAAATAAAATTTTAACTTTATTAGGGTGATTAACAAATTTACTTAAATAGAAGGATAACTTTATATAAGATTCTAAAGATAATTCATTGACATTTTTTTCATTTTTATTTTTATTTGACATCACATAATTAAGTATATTGGATAAAATTGGATAATTACCAACGGTTCTATTATTTAAATCAGTACATTTAAGTATTTGAGAATTTAAGTCGGTTGATGAATCAATACGAACTAAATTAAATGGAAAAGGGTGTGGACCATCGTTTACTGAAGCATACCAATTGGTGACTTTAAGAGTATATGAATGGCTAGTGCGATTGATAGCATATCTTAAGAATTGGTCAACCAAAGAGGTTTCCTGACTGCTTGTTGAATGAACAACAAAACAACGTCGATTTCGAAGTAACCTGGGTGATACAAGCCTGGAAATTGGACACATCGAGGCCCTGTAAGCAAATTGGAGCATCAGCAG
Source organism: Ambrosiozyma angophorae (assembly GCA_030567475.1). NCBI lineage: Eukaryota > Fungi > Ascomycota > Pichiomycetes > Pichiales > Pichiaceae > Ambrosiozyma > Ambrosiozyma angophorae. The sequence goes on from JAJLSH010000214.1 coordinate 70,167, forward strand.
GGCATAAGAAAAGAAATATAAGAAGAAACGGTAGAGAAAAGGGTAATAGAATAAGGTTAAAAGGGCAACAGAATGTTGAAATATGGAAAAGCTACAAAAGCTGCGCCACATTACTAAACCACACGCCACAATGAATGCGCCACGTCGTGCGCAAGTAAACCAATTTTGCTCTTTCCAGCTCTGACTGAAATCGCTATCGGTTTACCAGAGTCGTCCACCTACGCCCTCTCCTCCCACCTTACAGGCAACTGCTTCAACTACTGTTATCGTCTGTCTTATATACGCTGGTTCAAGGGACATTTGCTCTGTTAATTCTATCTCCATCTGTGGTTGCATTTATTTACTACTTCCCGTCCTAATAGCCATTAATAAACAACGTCCTTGTTTTAGAGTGTACTTTCATTACATAATATATTCCATAATATCTCCATTGGTTTATTATAATAATTTGGTACATATTGGACTTTCTAACATCCCGCCACTTTTTTTAATTTTTTTTTTCTTTTAACGAAGTTACTATTTTTCAAGAGAAGAAAAAATAAACCCAGTTTTGAAAAAAAGAGTCTCCTGATTTATTAAAAGTAAATTTCCGAAATCATTTAAGCATCTTTCACAAATATCCATATACATATAAATATACCCCAAATATGACTGTAAGAAAGAATGATATACCGGAGCAACCGGAATTCTTAACATATTCTTCTTTTCCTTCTGGTAAGCATGAAGGTAAAACTCATTTTATTATAGTTGGTGCCGGTATTATTGGAGTTTGTATTGCCTTTTACTTAACGAGACATCCCAAATTTGATCCAAAGAAACATTATATCACCATTTTAGAATCTAAAAGAGTTGCTGGTGGTGCTTCTGGTAAAGCTGGTGGTTTATTAGCTTTATGGGCATTCCCGCAACAGATTGTTCCTTTATCATTTCAATTACATCAAGATTTATCGAATGAATTTAATGGAGAACAAGAATGGGGTTATAGAAGGTTGACTACAATTTCTGTTGAAGGTGATATCTCAAGTAATGCTACAACAAATAAAAAACAAGATGATGAATCAACAATAACGGAAGAAGGAATACAAAGTAATAAAGATAAAGAAAAGGAGAGTAAAGCTACTCCAGCACAATCGGAACCACTCACGTCTACCCCAATAAGTAATATAAATAATACATCAACAAGCACGACGAATAGTAGTAATCCATCTAGAGGAAAATCTGCAAGAATTAAAAAAAATTCGATTGAACTATCACCAGAGAATTACGATCCAAATACGACGAACGATGTACCAAGTTTGCCAAAAGATTTAAGATGGTTGAATAAAGATATAATCCAGGATTGGAATCAATTGGGCAATGAATCAACAACTGCACAGGTTCACCCATATCAGTTTACAACTTTTATATTGAAACAATGTATTGCAACAGGAGCTGTGGAATTATTAATTGGTAAAGTTGATGATATAATAATTGATGAAGATACAGGAGAATGTAAAGGTGTATTCTATTATCCATCATCTGCACAATTTGAATCTGAACAACAAAATAAAATTGAATTATATAGTGATAATGTTATAATGTCAATCGGGCCTTGGACTTCAAAAATTTTACCTGATTGCCCAATATCTGGTTTAAGAGCTCATTCAATTACGGTTCAACCACAAGATTCCAAAGAAATATCTCCATATGCAGTTTTTACAGAATTGAAATTAAGTAATAATCCTAGTAAGTTTGTTTCACCCGAAGTTTATGCAAGAAAGGATGAAGTTTATGTTTGTGGTGAAGGTGATTCATCAGTTTTAATACCCGAAACAACTGATGATGTTGAAATAGTAACTGAAAAATGTGATGAATTATTTAAATATGTTTCCAAAATTAGTGATTCATTGAAAAATGGTAAAGTTTTGAAAAGGCAAGCTTGCTATTTACCCGTTTTAGATATTCCATCAAGTTCAGGCCCGTTAATTGGTGAAACAAATGTTGAAAATTTATATTTAGCTTCAGGTCATTCATGCTGGGGTATTAATAATGCACCTGCAACAGGTTTATTAATCAGTGAATTATTACTAGATGGGGAATCAAAATCTTGTGATATAAGTGCTTTAAATCCTTCCTTATATTTTGATGCTTCTTTGGTTTATGATACAGAAACTGAAACTGAATATGATGAAGAGGAAGATGATGATGAAGAAGAAGAAGAAGGTGATGAGGATGAAGATGATGAAGAATATGAGAGTGAATAATAAATTCTAATGAATTGACTGAATCTAATTTAATTTATTTTATTTTATATACCAAATTTTTTTTTAAAGTTTTGTAGTTTTTGTTTTCTTTTCCTTTTTTCTTTTGTTCCTTTGGATTTTTCTTGCTTTTTTTTCTTTTTTGTATTATTCAGTTAAATATTTCTCTCTTTACAATTATTTTGATACTATTACATTTTTTTATTTTTTTATTTTCACCCTATCTTACAGTTTTTATTAGTTTTTGTTATGTTTTTATTAGTTTTTGTTATGTTTTTAATCCTGATATATACGACGATCGACGTTGGGCCGCGACACGACAGGAAATCAAACGATAAAAAAGGGCGAAGGGCAAATTACTTAAAGATAGACAATCGACATAGTTCTTTTCTTCAAAATTAACATGTGGAAACTAGTTCAGAGTGGGTTATCAGTCGTTGCGGGAACTGCAGAACCAGAATACGGTAAGGATGCCATTCATCCTGTTACTGATCAGATCACTTCAAACGGTGATGTTTATCACGAGTTAACATTTGATGATTTAAAGTACGTTACACCTGATCACACAAATGTTGAAACACAAACGTTTTATTTCGATAGAGTTGGACCTGTCGGAAGTGAAGAAGATTATTATGGATTTGCACAAATCATTCATTCTAATATAATGGGATTATCAACAACTTCACAATTTACATTTAAAATTTTCAATAAGAAAAATTGTAAAGAATTTGTTTGGACTTCAACTCATTTAGATGATTTTGCAATCATTCAAGAAGGTGTTGGTTTCAAAGCGAATTCATTAAGTATTGAATATAATGAAGTTGATGGTGTTAAAAGTTATACAATTAATTCAAACGTTTGTAGTGAAAGCAAAGTTCATTTAAAATTCGAATTATTAGGCAATGGTGTTAAATTTGGAAAAGATGGTAAAACTATCTATGGTACTGATGTCAATGAGCCTTGGGGTTCAATGAGACATATCTTTTGGCCAAGGTGTAAAATCAGTGGTGATATTGAATTAAAATCAGATCAGTCTGAATTTTCAAAAGATTTAACTATTAAATTTGATGCAAGCAAAGATACTGGTATGTATGTTATGGCATTACAAGGTATGAAACCTCATCATGCTGCAGCTAAGTGGAATTTTTTAAATTATGTTAGTGAAAATTATTCAACAGTTTTAATGGAATTTACAACACCAACTTCATATGATTCAACCTTAGTTAGTGTTGCAGTCACTGTTGATAAGGATGGTAAAGTTGTTTTGGCATCGATTAATAATGAAACCAAGTTCTTAGAAACTAAATTAGATGAAGAATCAGGTTGGAATTATCCATCTAAGATTGAATTTAATTTTAAAAATGATTTTGCTGAAAGTACTAAAAAGGTTATCGTTAGTGGTGAATTAAAAAATTTAAGTGAAAGAGTTGATGTCATGTTTGAAATTCCACAATTTGTTAAAAATATAGTTGGATCAGTTGCTGGTACAAAGCCATATATCTATCAGTTCAGTAATGAATTAAACTTTAAATTACTTGAAAATGATAAAATTTTAAGTGAAGAAGTTGGTTATGCTTATACTGAATCATCATTTGTTACTGAAGCTTAGAGTTTTTCTAATAAAACAAATGTTTATGTTCCTTGTTTTTTTTTTTTTCAAAAAAAAAACTTTCTTTTCTCTTGTCTGTTTGTGTGACTTTCTACCATGATGAATTTGTTCTTTCTTTTCTTACACCTTTTTGAACCTTTATTATATGAGTTCTAATAATTTAATTTAATTTAACTTACTTAATGTTATTTAATTTTACTATTTAATATACTTATGAAGAATATCACTTTTTTTCTTTTGTTCTTTTAAAAAAATTTACTTCTATTATTTAATTTTATTTTTTACTAGTTAACTTTATCTTTGTTATCTCTACTATTTATACTTTGAACTACTTATTTTACTTAATCCACTTAATAACGACTTTTATTTAAAAATAAACCTTACGAATTGAGAATTGAGAATTGAAAATTGAAAATTGAGAAATTTAGACAAGCAGCGCACCCATACACATAAAACAAGAATCTTTAAGATAAAGAGGCAAGTGCTTATCAATAAAATAACTAAAGTATATAGGCAAACAAGCAAACAAGCAACTGATATTAAATCAATTTAGGGGTATAATAAGTACAAACACACAGGAGGGAACGAGACTTTATTCTTATATATATATATCCATATATACATTACAACACAATTCAATACAATAGTATAAAGGTAAGAATATAATAAGCAATTAATAGATATGTCAAGTAAACAAAATTTAAATCAGTTTAACAAACAAACAAATTCTATTAATTTATCATTATCAAATAAAAGAAATGTGGTAATCGATAAGAAAAATAAGAGTAATGATGATATGAATAGGATAATATTAAAACGATCTTTGAATATCGATGATAAAGATGTTGTTTTGGATGATGGAGGCGTGGATGGATGGAATGATTGGATATTGTTTAATCCAACTGATTCTAATGATTTGAATGAAGATACACTGGGTGATGCAGGGTTAGATGTTTTAAGTACATCTATTAGTAATGGTATGGGTAGTGGTAGTAGTGGTAGTGACGTTGGTATTGAAGGGTTTAATGGGTTTAATGGGTTTAATGGGTTTAATGGAAATGGGTTTAATAATTTTAATTTAATTGGGTTAAGAAATAGTATTAATAATGCTTTTTGTGAAGATAGCAATGATGAATTAGATGAATTAATTAATGGATTTACTAATTTTAACGAATTTGATGAATTAAATATAAGAATTGAGAATTGGAGAAGAGATCAAATAAATTTATTAATTAAAGAACATGATTCAATTAAGAATTCAGATGAAACCACTACAATTAAAAAAAATGAAAATGAAAATGAAAATGAACATAAAAATGAAAAAGAAATCAATTTAAATAGATTAGAAAAATTAAGATTAATTAAATCAATAATTAACAAAATTCAATTAAAAAGTTCAAAATCAACTAAACCAATAAAATATTTTAATAATCCAGATTTAGAAGATTTTTATCCATTATATTTAAAGAATATTTTAATATCATCAAATTTAATTCATAATTATTGGGATTTGGATTTTGATAGTAGTACGATGAGCATCACGGTCACGTGAGATTAGCCAAACTTTACCACAATTTTATACTATAAATATTTTGATTTATTGTAAGTAAAACTTAAAAAAAAAAAAAAACTAAAAGTCGATTTTCTATTTTAATTTAAGGGTAATCAAATTAATGACAACAAATAATATTGATCATAGTATCAATAGGAAAATTAAAGATACCACCGCAGGATTTGCAGGTGGTGCAGTTCAAGTTTTAATCGGTCAACCATTTGATTTAGTTAAAGTTCGATTACAAACAGGACAATATAAAAGTTCGTTTGAAGTTATAAATAAAACTATAAAAAATGAAGGTTTAAGAGCATTTTATAAGGGTACATTAGCACCATTATTTGGAGTTGGTGCATGTGTTTCAGCACAATTTTATGGATTTCATGAAGCAAAAAGACAAATATTAAAATTTAATAAAAAAAATGAATTAAATTTATTTGAATTCTACTTAGCTGGTGCATTTGCTGGATTAGTTAATTCGCCAATTACATCCCCAGTTGAACAAATTAGAATTTTATTACAAACTCAAAAAAATGGTGAATTAGGAAATGGACCAAAAGAAGTTATTAAATTAATTTATCAAAAGGATGGTTTAAAAAATGGTTTATATAGAGGTTTTGGGATTACAACATTAAGAGAAATACAATCATATGGTGTTTGGTTTCTAACTTATGAATGGTTAATCCGTAGTTTAACCAAATGGCAAAATATATCAAGAGGAGAAATACCAACTTATCAATTGTTATTATCAGGAGCAATTGCTGGAGATGCGTTGTGGTTATTTGCTTATCCATTGGATGTTATCAAGAGTCGAATTCAAAGTGATGGGTTTGGTAGTAATAGTAAATATAATGGATCGGTTTTGGCAGTGGTTAAACAAATGCCTTTAAGAGCTTATTTTAGTGGTATAGGGCCAACATTATTAAGAGCAATTCCATGCTCAGCTGCCACATTTACCACTGTTGAGACGGTAATGAGATTGTTAGGATGATCATTATAATGTACTATTGATAATAAACACTTATAACTAACTTAGAACTTACAACTTAATACGATTCTCCAATAACTTAATGAACCAGTCCACAAACTAACATTTACTTCAAGTAAACTATTAACCCATAATCCTTGATGTAGTAGTAGTAGTAGTAGTAGTTGTAGTGGAGATATATCTGTTTTTCACTTTATAACCGGTAAATCAGTTGATAAACAGATCGCTTAGTGCGAAAAAAAAACATACTCAACTTTAAATTTCATTCATAATTTTTCTTTCTCTTATTTTCGCTCGTTTTGGCGTTTTCTTCCACTTCAAGTTCACCCCCTATATATTTATATACATATTCCTCTGTGGCATTTCATATGGCTGACTCTTCTGCTCTCAACGAAACTATATCTTCTATGATGAATTCATCGTCAAATTCAACCTTAGTTTTGGCTTCCGTCACTGCTTTAGGAGCTATTGCCGTTGCTGCAATCGCTTCAAACTATCTGTTCTCTCCAAAAGAAAGAAAAGTTTTGAAAACTGATGAATTTCAACAATTCCCATTAATTGAAAAAACAATCTTATCACATAATTCAGCAATTTTTAAGTTTGGTTTACCAAGACCAACTGATGTTTTAGGTTTACCAATTGGTCAACATATTTCAATTGGTGCAGAAATTAACGGTAAAGAAATTGTTAGATCATATACTCCAATGTCGTTAGATCAAGATTCCAAAGGATATTTTGATTTATTGATTAAAGTTTATGAAAATGGTAATATTTCTAAATTTGTTGATAATCTAAAGTTAGGTGAATCAATTAGAGTTAGAGGTCCAAAAGGCTTTTTCACTTATACTCCAAATATGATTAAACATTTTATAATGGTTGCAGGTGGTACTGGTATCACTCCAATGTATCAAATCATTAAGGCAATTGTTGCAAATCCAAATGATGTAACTAAAGTTACTTTATTATATGGTAATGTTAATGAAGAAGATATTTTATTAAAGAATGAATTGGATGAAATTTCATTAAAATTTCCAAATATTAAAGTCATTTATTATTTAAATAATCCAAATGAAAATTGGAATGGTGAGGTTGGTTATATTACAAAAGAACAATTAAGTGAGAAAACTCCTTCTGTTTCAAGTGATTTAATGTTATTATTATGTGGCCCACCTCCAATGACATCTGCTTTAAAGAAAGGTGCATTTGAATTAGGTTATCAAAAGGCAAGACCTGTTTCAAAATTAGGAGATCAAATATTTGTCTTTTAAATAGTTCTTAAACTTATCGTATCGTATAGTAGATTATTAGAATTTCATTCAATAAGTTTTCCATAAATATACTCGATTTAATTTCGACGCGTCGTCAATTTTAAAACAAGTTCAACACTTTAGATTCCTTTACGCCACAGCAACAACAGCAACACGAATAAATCATATGACGATGATCTTGTCCATCCACATAAAATCATATAATCCTATTCGAATAATCTCGTCATATATTTGGTATTAACGACAGATGTCAATTATTGGTAGAGAGACCGGCTATTACTGAATGGGTCAACCGTGGCGTCTACTAATTTGGTGGCGCAGATGGTGCCACAGCGTCTTATCTACTGTTTTCATCAACTGTGGAGTTTCGTTGTATTGGAAATTTCCGCTTTGCAATGGCATTTATCGGCCGGCCTAAGCTAGCTATTACGAGTTTGTAAACTCTATATATCCTCCAGCATTTCCCCTCCCCAGTTGCTTTGTGGGGTGCTTTTTTTTTTTTTTTGTTCACTATTTTCGTTGTGTTAAAAGTAGAAGATTCTATCCAATTGTAAAAGATGGTTAATTTATTAGATTCAAGAGATGGTGATATCCATTTTAGAAAAGGCCAGGATGTCATTGAAGATGGTATCTTAACTCTTGCTAAAAAGGAAAGAGATGAAGCAAAATATCCAGAATTTTTACCTACTTGGGATCCATCACAAAAATATTCAAAATTGAAACCTTTTAAACATGTTGATCGTGGATTATTCGGTAATGAAAATTATGAAAATTTATTTGCTGAAGCTAGTGAAGAAATTGAAAAAATTGATATTACACCAAAATTAGGTACGGAATTTAGAGGTATTCAATTATCCCAATTATCATCAAAGGCAAAAGATGATTTAGCTTTATTAGTTGCCAAACGTGGTGTTGTTGTTTTTAGAGATCAAGATTTTAAAGATAAAGGTCCTGAATTTGCAAAGCAATGGGGTGAATACTTTGGTCCATTACATATTCATCCAACATCTGGTGCTCCAAAAGGTTATCCTGAATTTCATGTTGTTTATAGAAGATCTGATCCTGAACAATTTTCTCATACTTTTGATAATCATATTTCAAATGTGGCTTATCATTCAGATGTTACCTACGAGTTACAACCTCCTGGTGTTACCGTCTTTGCAATGCTACAAACACCACCATCTGGCGGAGACACAATCTTTTCTGATGCAATTGAAGCTTATGATAGATTATCACCAACTTTTAAAAAATTGATTGATAATTTACAAGTTGCTCATACGTCAAGAGGTCAAGCAAATGATGCTGCAACTTTTGGTGGTATTCAAAGAAGAGAAGCTGTTGATAATATTCATCCTTTAGTTAGATGGCATCCTGTTTTGAAGAAGAAATTTTTATACGTTCAACAATCATTTTCAAGAAAAATTATTGGTATGAAACAAGAAGAAAGTGATAATTTATTAAAATTTTTAATTAATCATATTCAATCAACTTTAGATTTCCAGTTAAGAGCAAAATGGGAAGAAGGTACTGTTGTTGTTTGGGATAATAGAAGAGTTGCACATTCTGCTATAGTTGATTGGAGTGAGCCTGTTGCAAGACATTGTTTTAGAATTACTCCGCAAGCGGAAAGACCAATTAATAATGAAGAAGAATATAAAAATTGGACTGTGGAAAAAGAATTAGAATCCCAAAAGTATATTGATGATGTTTTAACCTTGCCTCCAGTCAAAGCGACTGAACTTTGGGAGAATGTTAGAGCAAAATAAACGATTTCATTTTCATTGATATGTTGTTATGAGTTTTAACAGGCTTTTTTTTGTTACGTTATATTTACTATCCTTTTCGCTTGCTATTTTTTTTTTTTGTTCTTTATATATATATGTATGTATTTGATGCTTGTTTTTTACATTAATTCACACAAAATTTTGTCGATTACTACTTTTTAAAGTGTTAACTATTACCTAGTGTAATTTAATTAGGCAAATTGTTTTTGAATGTAAAATGTTCATTATATTAATTTTTTATATTTAAGTATGTACGGTAAAAGCCAAAGGTATAAAGTTCCAAAATCTATTTTTAAACATTTCCTTTTTAGAAGAGAATTAAGGTAATTTAAACTGGATATTATTTTTGATAAATTCTATTAATCTCTAATTAATAATCTAGTTGAAAAGAGAAAAAAATGTTAAGAATAATGAAGCAAAATTTAGTCACTTAACCTTAAAGCAGAAAGCCTTTGATTAACAGCAGATTCACCATCCAACATTAATTCATCATCCAGTAATAAATTATCATGCAATGCATTTAAGGCTTTAATAACATTCTTTTTATCAATGACACAAGATATGTTGATTTCATTTGCACCTTGACTAATCATTTCAATATTAATATGTTCATCTGCTAAAGTTTTAAACATCTTACCCGCGCTGCCAATCAATTGCTTCATTTGAATGCCAACTAATGAAACTATACATAAATTATAAGTAATATCACAATCACCAAATCTTTTTAATTGTTCAATTGCACTTAAAAATTCTTGTTTAGTATCATTATGATTTTGATCATAATGTAATGCCATTGATACATAAACTTCACTCGTTGAAATTAAATCAACTACGAGTTTATGTTCATCTAATATATGAAAGACACTAGCTAAGAAATCATGTGAAAGGAATTTTTTATTTGAATGTATATTTATGACAACTATATCTGATTTTGCTGTAACTGCAGTTGGTTTACTCTTTAAATTTGATGGAAACTTATGGACAATCGGTGGGTGAGGTGGAGTTGCTTCACCTTTACGCCCAATATTATTTGGATAAATGATAGTACCTTCACCTTCAGGATTTTGAACATTTTTAATTCTAATTGGAATTCTAGCTTTAATAACTTGTTCCATTGTAAATGGATGAATAACTTCAGAACCATAATATGTTAATTCAGATGCTTCTTCAGGGGTAACAGTTTTTAATAATTTTGCATTTGGAACTTTTCTTGGATCAGCTGTAAAAATACCATCAACTTCTTTCCAAATTTGTAATTCATCTGCATTAACACCGACTGCACATAATGCAGCACATAAATCAGTATATCCTCTACCAACAGCAGAAATTAATCCACCATTTGTTGGAATAATACCAAAAAATCCAGTTAAAACAGGAACAACATTTTGATCTTTTAAACTTAATATTTTATCTCTAATTAATTTTGATAAATATATATAAAATGAAGAATCCAAATTATCGTCTTTCAATTTGTATTCATTTGGTAAAATATTTGATAAATCAACATATTCAGCATCAATACCATAATCTTTTAATAAATATGACATGATAATACAACTTAATTTTTCACCACATGCCATAACTAAATCATTAACTCTTGAAGAAACTTCACCAATGATACAACAAGCATCTAATAATTTATGAACTTGAACAATTTCTGCTTTAACAGCTTCAATAACTTTTGATTTTATCTTCAAATCATTTTTAAAATTTAAATTTATAAATTCTATATGATCATTTTCAATTGAATTTAAAATATTCATATAACCATTACCTGATTCATCAATAGATGAAGATTCACTTGAATCATCAATAAATAAATTATTTTTGTAATTTAAATTAAAATTCTTACAACATGATAACAATCTTGAAGTTGTACCTTCTGATTTTGTATTTGTTGAAATTGCAGAACAAACCACAATTACTTTATTATCATTATTAAGTTTCCAATTTCTAATAATTTCATTACAAATCTTTTCAGGAAATTTTCCAATACTTGTACCACCAAACTTTTGAACTATCCAGCTTGGTTCAGTTGATCCAGCGGTTGATAAACTTACATAACTCATCTTTGTGATAACTAAATTATATTAATTAATAAATGAACGATTGAATAAATGGGTCTTCTTTTTTTTAAAAAAACTGAAAAATTATTACCGAGACAGAGTGTAGTATAACGTATGACGTATGCAATAAAAGGCCAAAAAAAAAAAATCTTTTAAGACGAAGTATATGAAATCAAAGTTCTATGTCTAATGATATCACAAAAAATTAAAATTAAATTAAATTTCAATGGAAAAAGCACTTTATTTAAAAAATCTCCAGTTTTATGAACAAATGGAGAACGAACAAATCCAATAAAAATTAGTCACCACGTCGATCGACCTCCGGCGACGCATCTTCCGTAAAACGACAATCGACGTGTCGGAAAAATCTAATCCGGAAACAAAAATCAAACTACCGGAAATGCTAAACCCGTTTCCGTGGCAGAATCTGGTTTTTTTGCATAATATTTTAAATCAGATTTAAATGAATTTGAAGGTGACGATATATAACGTTTACTATGTTGATTCCATTCAGACTCCGTAAACTGTGATATCACTACAGGTATTGAAATTATTTTATCAAAAACTTTACCTGATTTATTAAAACGACATATAACTTGTAATTGATAATCTATTGAATAAATTGAATTCTTAAAACAATTAAAGGAATTATAGGTATATTCTATAGTTGAATTGATTGGTTGCTGCTTCATTACAGTATCGATCATTAACTTAGCATCATCATTTGAACTCTCAGTAATCTTGTGATTAACATGTTCAGTTAATTTAAAATTAAATTTAAATGGAATATGATTATTATTATTAATTGATAAATTACTAAAAGTTTCCTTTTGATTTTGTAATTCAATTATTTTATTTTCTTCTCCTAATGATTTTAATTTAATCAATTTAATTAGTTTAATTGATAGACTATTTAAATTTAAATCATTTGATAAATTTGAATTAAATTGGATTACACATTGATTATCAACTTCTTGAAAAATATTTTTATTATAATAAATTATCATTTTTAAATTGTCATTAATAACTTCCATGTGTTTTTGATTAATACTATTTTTATTGCTTAAATGTGGTTTTAATTCAGTATCAACTATCATTAATGGTAATCTAAATTGAAATCTTTTTTGAAGTATCTTAATTTTAAAATCTTTGACTAAACATTCAATTCCAACAATTAAATGATTTGAAGTTTCTAAAGTTAATGAAGCGTTATTGTTATAAACAAAATTTAAATAATGATCCCCAATAATTGAATCAATTTCAATAACTCTCATAATACACATATCAACACCAATTAACCAAGTTGAATCATCTTTATCATCATCAGTTGGATTAAGTTTATTTTCTGTTTGAAGTGGGTTATCAGCGTTATTAGTAATATTATTTTTAATATAAGTACTTAATTCAATTGACGGATCATCATAAATTTGATCCATTTTTAGATTATTAATGTTTGGAACTTTATCATTATTATAAGTTCTACCATTTGTGTTACCATTTGAAGGGGTAGTTATTGTAATAGCCGAATTACCAATACTAATTCTTTTATTAGCATTACTTATTGGATTATTCTTATAAATTTGATTAAATAATCTACCAATTGAAACTGATTTTAATTTAAATTTTGTAAATTTGTTTAAGGATCTTATTTCTAATCTTAATTTAATTTTAATATTTTTTGTATCTTTAGTCACAATAAATGGAATCTTTTCTAAAAATTTAATGTTAACAATTATATCGTTATCCATTTGATTTGTCTGGAAAGACTTTAAAGTAAAAAAGATAGATAAAGAGATAAAAAATTAGCGAATGACTTTCAGAAAACCAGGCACAGTTTTATCTAATAGATGTGAACTTTCTCCTCTAGAAATGGATCATTACGCCAGCTACACACCTACTTCTACTACCAATGCCGTATCTTCCAGTCTCATTGCACAATCCAAGGTCCCTCTAGATTATGAAATCAAAAGATGGGACACTATTAAAGAGAAAAACCATCAGGATTCTGCCAGTGAGTTGAACTCTGTTCTTTACACTTTAAATCAGCTTGAGAAATTGGAGCTCAAAGACCGCATCGCCACAAACAGGTCCGCTGCCGCGGACTACTATGGCGACACGGCTTCGCGACTCGTGCGCCAGGCACGCCGTCTCGCCGCAGAGCTCAGTCTGACTGCTGGAGAATCTGTGGACTCTGTGGATGTTGCGGCAGTGGCTGCGGCCGTGGGGATCAGGACTGACTCTCTAGGATTAGCTCTAAGCAAGGTTTCCTCAATGGATGCTGTGCCAATGACCAATTCACCTACGCCGACAGAGCAACAATTACTTCAAAATTCCACCTCAACCTCTACCACTTCTATAGCTGCTACCCCTGGGCCTACTACACGGGCAGTGGCTGAGGCAACGGGCGCCTTTATCACACTTATGGACGCCATCAAGCTCAACTACAATACACGTGAGCTTTTGCACCCGGTGCTGTCAGACTGTGTGGCAACGTCCGTGCGCGTGGCGAGCGACTACGACGGAAAGGCGGCGCTTGTGCGGTGGCTGATTTTGGTGAACGGGCTGGCTGCGGATTCGCGGCTTTCTGCGGCGCAGCTGTCCGACTTACTGGTGGACACCGAGGCCGCGTATTCCGGATTCTACGCTCTGTTGAAATAAAAACTGTTTATCATGTTTTATTTGTCTACTTTTTATCTGTTTAACTGTTTAAAAATTGTACGTATTTTCTTTGGATTAGAATCCTGTTTTAGTTAACTCTGGATCTCGCAATTTTTCATTTTTTTTATTCTTACTTTTCACTCTCTTCTTGCTTCATTCCCTTTAATATAACTCCTTCTCATACTACTTCAAATTTGTCATGTCAAGTTCATCTGGAGAGGAAGCCACTGAAAATTTACTTAGATTAGTTGCTAGAGCGTTTTATCCACCTCAATGTGTCTTAATCATTGAATCTGTATTATTTCATTCTGTTTTATATGAAGATGATTTAATTAAATTAACTTGTTTACATAGAAAAACTTTTAAATTTTTTGTTCAAAAGCTATTAGATGATCATTTAGTATCGATCTTTACTCAAAAAGAACATTCAGGTTTAGGAACTGGTTCAAATCAATTTAGATTGGTTACGAGATCTTATTACTATATTCATTTTATTGAAGCAATTGATAGTATTAAATTAAAAATTCATATATTAGTTAAATCAATTAAAGATCAAATTGATAATTCCAATGAACCAGTTGGTTATATTTGTCCCGTTTGTCATACCAAATTTTCTTTATTGGATGTATCTTCTTCTTATGATTCTTTATTGAGTGATGATAAAACAAGTTTATTATGTAATGTCTGTGGTAATGAATTAATTGATGATGATGATTCAAATAATTCATCAAAGAATTTTCAAGAAAAATTAGAAATTTTAATGACACAATTAAATCCAATTATTGAAAATTTAAAAAAAGTTGATCAATTTAATATAATTGATAATAACTTTGAGTCAAGTTTAATCAAATATATTCCAGCTGTTTCAAATTCAATTGCTTCTTATTCATTATTTAATAATAGTAACATTAAATTAACAAGAAAGGAAAAAGAATTATTGGCCAAAGAAAAATTAAGGTCAAATGATTATAAATCACAAGCTTCAATTAATGTTGAAATTACTGCAAATGATGAGGATATAAAGAGACGTGAATCTGAATTAAAGAATGCAAAGAACGAAAAATTAAGGCAAAATGCTTTACCTTCTTGGGTTGCTCAATCAACTATTGGCGAACAAGCTTTAGGTAAATTAGATGGTCAAGATAAACCTGAATTGCCAGAAGATAGTTCTGAAACTACTACTACTAATAATAATAATAATAATAATAATAATATCAAACAAGAAGAAAATAATACTGCTCCTCCAACTACTTCTACAGATTCAGTTACTTCAATTGATGAAACTTCATCAACTATAACAAACACAGCAGCTACAACTATTGGAGCACCAACGACTGCAGGTTCAACAGAAGAAATGGATGCATTAACTGCTTATTATGCACAATTAAAACAAAGACAAGCTGATGAAGAAGCTAATGAGGAGGAAGAGGATGACGAAGATGATGATGATGATGATGATGATGAAATGGATGACGTGGATGGAGAAGTTGATAATATTGATGAACAAATGGATGCGTTTGAAGATGAAGAGGATAAGACTACTAAATCATCCGCTAATTCCAATTCAACGGAAAACAAGAGTACGACTACAACTCCTGTGGTTGATGATGAAGATGGTTATGAATTAGATGAGGATGATATTGACGAAGCTGATTTTGAAGATATTGCAAGTGATGCTGATTGATTATATTATACTATATTGTATTTATTTACTATCATTCTTTACTTCAAAAAGTTTAATAAAAGAAAAAAAAAGACTTAAGTTCTATACAATAATATAAAAAGTGAGATCATGTAAAAAAACAGTGAAGTATAAAATATAAGAAAATACTATACCCTTCAACAGCCGGAACAACAATTTCTCCGGATTTTCCTATTACAGAATATTATCCCGGATCCGGCCTTACAGCGCCGATAACGGCTGACTTCTATTTCGTTGATAAAGCCACTCAGGTTTTTTTTTTCAGTGGGAACCTGAATAATAATAATATCAAAACCTTTTCAAGATTAAAGAACAAATTTCTTAAATTTCTTTTTAATCCTATCCAAACTCTTTAGTTTATAATTATACATTAATACTCACAATACAATATCTTAAAGTAAAATAAAATATTCACACAGCCACAATGAGTAGTACAACAGCAACCCCAACGAAAGAAGTTAAGAAGCCTGATCCAAAGAAATCTTTTATAGCTGGAGGAGTAGCAGGTGCAGTTGAAGGTGTAGTTACATATCCATTTGAATTTGCAAAAACACGTTTGCAATTGTTATCAAAAGCTACAACTCCAGGTATGAAACCAACCTCAAGAAATCCATTGGTTTTAATTTATCAAGTTGCTAAAAGCAATGGTATATCATCATTATACGTCGGATGTCCCATATTTGTTGTAGGTAATACACTCAAAGCATCTGTCAGATTCTTAGGTTTCGATGCAATTAAAAAGTTATTAGCTGATAAAGATGGTAAATTATCAGGACCAAGAGGTGTCCTTGCTGGATTGGGAGCTGGATTATTAGAATCGGTTATTGCAGTTACCCCAGCAGAATCAATTAAAACAGCAATGATTGATGATAGGCAAAACATTAAACCAAATTATCAAGGTAGATTTGGTACTTTTAAATTAATTAATGATTTAGGTATTAAAGGTTTATATAAAGGTTTACTACCAGTTGCTCTACGTCAAGGTGCAAATTCTGCTGTCAGATTAGGTTCTTATAGTAAAATTAAATCACTTATTCAAAAGGATCCAACTGAAGTTTTAAGTTCAACAAAAACATTCTTTGTAGGTGCTTTTGCTGGTATTGTTACAGTTTATACAACTATGCCAATTGATACTGTCAAAACAAGAATGCAAGCTTTGGGTTCAGATAAACTTTATAATAGCACAATTGATTGCTTCGTTAAGATTTTCAAAAATGAAGGCTTGATGACTTTTTGGAAAGGTGCCACTCCAAGATTAGGTAGATTGATCTTATCTGGTGGTATTGTGTTTACAATTTATGAAAAGATGTTGGTTATATTAGGTTAAAAGTACTTAAATAGATTTTTGTCCTTTTTTTCGCTTTTTTTATCTTTATAACAATAATAAAAAAAAAGTAGTTAATAATGATATATAAGAAAAGAAGTGAAGGAAGAAAAAAAGGATGTATATATGACGTATATGCTATAACAAGTATTCTTCTATTTAAAGACAAGAAAACGAAAAAAGAAAAAAAAAATAGATATAACAGAAGGCAAATAGACAGAACAGTACCAAAATAATAGAGAAATAAAAGCAAAGCGTAAACAATCAGAAAATTTGTCACCAAGATAAGAATAAAGAAAGGAATATAATTTCAAAAGAGTAATAGTAATTAATTAATTAATTAAACGGCAGCAGCATCAGTGGCAGAATGTAATAAACGGTACTCTTTTCTTTTAACTTTAAAATAATCCGTAAGTGCTTTAATTATAATAAAAACTCCTAATCCAATCAATGCATATGAAAAAAATGGGGTATTAATAATATTATTCGAACCATCATCTGAATGTGGTTCGCCAACTCCGTTCAAATCGGAATTATATTGATCTAATGATCCATCGATCGTCTGTGAATGATCAACATCAATTGAGTTAGGCGAATCTGGTTCAAATTTATTTTCATTAATACCATTGTCACCATCGCCTTTCGAACGAGATAACGAACTTAAAGGTAAAGTCGATAGCCCATAGGTTATTAATGTAACTCCTAGCCCAGTTTGAGAACCATTTTTGGCTGCATGAGATGTATGTAATAAATAAGTTATCACAAATCCAACAAATTGAAATGAAACCGAAACCAGCATATTCCAAAAGAAGTTTAGTATATTACCGACAGGTAGTCCATCAATAAAGATTTCATCATCATAACCAGCCATAATGGCAGCTTCCCAATATGGAGGAGTTGGATCTTGTGAAGCTTCTTCGTAAGTTGGTAATCTTGTATTATTCACTGCCGATTCTTCAGCATTAACTGTTGGTTTTGCAGAGAGGTTACTAAAGACACCATCATTTGATTCACGTATTATTCTTTGACCATTAGGTAATACTGAATATCTATTATCTTTCTGAAAAAATCTTAATAATGGGGCATTAAGCCAAGTATATCTTGCATGACTTTTTAATCTTTGAACCATAGATTGCTGAGTTATATTGGTTGGCATTGATTCAACCTCATTATTATCATTATTACTATGTTCACTTAGATTTGCCGAAGAAGCTGATATTGAGGCTGTTGTACCTTGTTCTAGTGAAGTGCTTTGCCTTGGTGAATAAAATTCATCATCCTGCAACCTTATATCGTCATCACTACCATTACTATTATTCAGTAATTGTTGATTTAAATTATCTTGAATGCTTAAATTATTCATTTCTATTGATTCCTCAAGTTGGTTTGTCGTTTCGGGATTCGAAAGCTACAGTCAGAAGAGGACAATAAGTTAGTAATGTGATAACAAGTTGTCAATGACAGCAAAACAATGTTTACCGAGAACTTCCACACGGCTCAACTTGCTGGTATAGCTCATAAAAACAATACGTACCCTTTTATATGACATCTCTTAAAGTTTATAAGGTATATTCTAGAATATAAAGAGTTCACTGAAGGAGAAACAGGATATCTTAGGGGGGAACGAAAACATAAAGGTATCAAACGAAGGCAATTGCAACGGCCGCGTCGATCGACTACAACTAGGCGCAATTTCCACTGGTTTTATATTTTTGTCCTTCCTATCCCCTTTTTGTCTCTTGTCTGACAATGCCGGCAACTTTTTTGCATGTCTCCTTAGACTTCAGGGCCCATGCTTTCGGTTTTAATAGATCCTATAGAAACTTTATAAAAACAGTCTCTAGGAACTCTAAATCGTTCAGGAAATATTCCAACAAGCAAATACAGCGGGTTGCCCGAAGCTTCAGAAAATCCTTTGGTTAATAGTTGTTAGCTTTACATCAATTTAGATATGCTAATATGGTACAAATATAGTTTTTTAAAAAACCAAAACAGGTCTCTATAGGTATATATATATAAAACGGTACTATAAATAAAACTTTGCTTCACGATACTTAATTCTAACAATAACTGATTCATCTGAATAAATATCATGATCAATTGTAACTCTTTGTAAATTAGCCATTCTTTGTTCATTTAATGCTTGTTCAGCTGCTTGTGCTTCCAATATTTTCTTTTGTCTTAATTCATGTTGTTTCTTTTGATGATCTTCCCATTCTTTTCTTTGTCTTAATGGAATTTCAATTGCTAGGGGATATTCTATGAAATCTTCATGTTCTCCAATTATATCAACTCCTTCAGGTAAAACTTTATTAATGATTGGAGTTCTAAAAGTTTTTGGAAAATCATGTAAATCTGGTAAAACAACTCCACCTCTGCGTCCAACTCTGGTTTGACCTCTTTTTTTACGTCTTGATTCTCTTTCTCTTTCTTTCATCAATTTAGCAACAGTTTCAAATGAAATCTCTTGTAAGGATGGTGTATATTCTGATAATAAGTACCTTGGTCTAAATAAACTGTTAGAATCTAATTGTGGTCTTATAAATTCATTCATTTCATCTCCAGTTACAATTGATCCATCAAATCTATATCCAACTAAAAATAAAGCCTTAATAAATAATTGACACTGTTCTCTGATTGAATGTGATATTGCTGTAATAAATTCTCCTGGTAATGACATTTCATTACATAAAATATTTGCAAATTCTTCTGGATCATTTTCAGGATTTGTAATATCCCAATCAAATTTATCGATTAGTTGATTATTACCGATTGTTATATCTAAATTAATTGGGAACCTTAAATCCGATGATTTTTTAATATTATTTTTTGGATAAATCATCGGATGGTAATCTTTAATTTGTTCTTTGATTGAATTCAATATTTTTTCACTATTAAGATTTTGATGACCTGAAAATTGATAATCTTCCATTAATATTGCAACAAATCTTTCTAATGATAGAATCGACTCATTTAAATTCCATAAAAATGTATCATTTAACTTAAATCCATCTCTATCAACATCAAAATCTAATCTAATTGGTATTAATTCTTCAGGTTTTTGAGATTGCTTGATTAATTCGGATTTACTTACATATACTTCAGGCACCTTTGAATTTCTTTTGCGGCTTCCTGGAAATACTATATGAGTTTTATCTTTAGTAAATCCATTACCATATCCAGAATATCCTTCTCCCCACATCGAATCTGTAAATGAATTGAGCTCTGCAGGTAAGCCAATACCTTTCTGTCTTGTATCTCTAATTAATTCATAATATTTTAAATCATTAATCATTCTTTGAAAAACATCTGCTTCGAAAGGTTTTTTCATTTCCTTATTCATCAATTTATCAGAATTATTATCCCTATCAATAATTTGTTCATACAGTAGTGTTGAGGTAGGAACTGTTTTACCATTTTTTGAAATTAATTTAGACCAATGATGAATATCATCTAATCTTGAAGCTGGTGGAATATCATTTGGAATTTCTGAAACAATTTGGCTTGGAACCTGTCCTCCCGGTACCTGAGATAAATGAGGGGATTGTATAATATTAGGTGTTGCTGATGGAA
Source organism: Ambrosiozyma angophorae (assembly GCA_030567475.1). Taxonomy (NCBI): domain Eukaryota; kingdom Fungi; phylum Ascomycota; class Pichiomycetes; order Pichiales; family Pichiaceae; genus Ambrosiozyma; species Ambrosiozyma angophorae. The sequence continues at coordinate 90,931 of JAJLSH010000214.1, forward strand.
CAGATGGTGTTGATCTCACACTTGACTTTCTTCTAGTAGGATTCACTTTATTAACAAGTTGAGCTTGACCTTTTATCTGAGTAGATTGTGCTAATGCATGGGCTTGGGCTTCAGCTTGTTGTTGTCTTTGAAGTTGTTGCTGTTGAAATAGAGCTTGAGGACCTTGGTTTGACGTACCATTAATTAAACCTTGTGCCTGAGCAAACTGCTGTTGTTGCTGTTGTTGTCTCTGAAGTTGTTGCTGATATAAAGCCTGGGCTGTTTGAGCTGCCTGAGCCGAAACTGCACCATTGGGTATACTTTGCGTTTGTTGTTGTTGTTGTTGTTGTTGTTGTTGTTGTTGTTGTTGTTGTTGTTGTTGTTGTTGTTGTTGTTGTTGTTGTTGTTGTTGTTGTTGTTGTTGTTGTTGCTGCTGCTGTTGCTGCTGTTGTTGCTGCTGTTGTTGCTGCTGTTGTTGTTGTTGTTGTTGCTGTTGCTGTTGTTGCTGTTGCTGTTGCTGTCTCTGAAGTATTTGCCTCTGAAGCTGTTGTTGATACAATGCCTGTGCATTTTGAGCAGTCGGTGTGCCATTTGGTATATTCTGGGATTGATTATTAGGGGTCTGTGACTGTTGCTGTTGTAATTGTTTCTGTTGGATTGCTGTTTGTTGTTGTGCCAAATTCTGCGCTTGTAACAATCGTTTTTGAGCTTCATACTGTTGTAAAAACTGTTGCAACTGTGGGTTTCTTGATATAACCATTGCTCTCTGTTGTGGATCCATTCGCATTAGCTGCTGCAATACTTGAGTTGCTGACATGTTAGGATGCTGTTGAGACACTTGTGGCTGCTGTTGGTTTCCATTTGCATTGGGATGGCCATTCGAATTTGAGTTGTTCATTCCATCGAACATGATGCAGCTACACGTGAAGTAGGGCAAGTACAATCGGCTAATAATCAAAAAGGCACGAACGGAATTTGGATAAACAATTATTATACCCGTGCACCGATACAAAAAAAGGAAAGAAAAAAAAATAAGCTCCCTGTCAGGGGCTCGAACCCTGGACATTTCGGTCGACTTCTGAATTGAATTCGTAAAAGCCGAACGCTCTACCGACTGAGCTAACAGGGACGGAGCTTGATCTAAACCTTTGATATTTAAACACATCATAAACTATATTTTGATTATAACTAAAAAATTGTCTACCCTTACTGCTTTTTTGTTGTGTGGGAAGCTTTGGACCCACTGGTTATCCTAATTAAATAAATAAGTTAATTACTTTATAATACATACTATTTTCTAGAAAGCTAGATAAACTTGAACCTGAATAGCTTTATGTTGCATTGTAAAAAACATATTTTAATGATAGTCTTTTGAAGTTTCAATCTTGGCATTTTCGTTAAGTGAATTCAAATTGTAAACCTAACTCAAAGGATATTGTTTTGTTTAGAAGGTTTAGTAAGAATTTCTAGTTATTTGTTCTTGCTTTTAAATTTTAATTTTTGAAATCGAAAGCCAGATGGTCTGTGCTTCATTAAACTTTAAAAACCTCAGGCCGGACGTCATTCTTATTTTATTGATTTTGTTACAAACCAACTTGTCTCAAGTAAAGTTCTTATGATCATTTTCTTTTTCAAGGATACTTTACCTGTAACATTACATACACACTTCCAGAAAATCCACTTTCACTAGTACAATTTATCTCTATCTTAATTTGTCACCTTAATAGTATGATTATATAGAAAATACATTTACATAAACTTTTATCCGTCTTTATTGTTCTTAATGTGAGTTATCTTTTCTCATTTTTTTTATCAATAAGACTTTCCAAAGGCATTACAAAATCCAATTTATAACTCAATTGCGAAACCGATTAAAGTATACCGAAACAGATTTAATAAGCTCGATATGTTTTTCTTTTTTACTTGATATATAGCGTATAAAGTAGAGTATTTGTTGATGACGCAAATATGCTCAAGATCTATAGTCCCCATTAATTGTAACATACTCGTGAGACAAATCACAAGTCCAAAACTCACAAGATTGACCGCCACCGGTACCTAAATCAATACTTATTTCTAAATCTTCAAATTGCAAGATCTCACTGGCTCTTACTTCATCAACAGTTTCAGGCTCCCCATTAACTAAGAGGGGTAAGATTTCCGAGCCATCAGTTGGAACAAACGAAACATTTGTTTTCGATGGTTCCACGTCGACACCGGCATAACCAATTGCACATAAAATTCTACCCCAATTAGCATCCTTACCAAACATCGCGGTTTTAAATAGAGCGGAATTAGCAATTGTATTAGCAGCTTTCTTGGCTTCCTCATATGTCTTTGCATCATTAATTTTCAAAGTTATAAACTTAGTTGCCCCTTCTCCATCTCTAACAACTAATTGAGATAAACTAATGGCAAATTTAGTAAACTCATCTTCAAACTTTTCATATAATTGAGGTGTATTTGTTTTACTTATGGTTGAACCACCTGCGGCACCATTTGCCATAGCACAAATAGTATCATTAGTTGACATATCACCATCAACGGAAATGCAGTTGAACGATTTATTCACCGCATTGGATAACATGGTTTGTAAACTTGAAGCTTCAATTGGAGCATCTGTAACCAAGAAGCCTAATAAAGTTGCCATATTTGGACAGATCATACCAGCACCTTTACTCATACCAGTAATTGAGTATTCAATATTACCGATGGTAAATTTAGTTGAGATTAATTTTGGGAAAGTATCAGTTGTCATTATACCTCTTGCACAAGTTAACCAGCTTTCATGATTTGAACCTAAACCAGAAGTTGAAAGTTGCTTAATGCCTGATAGGATTTTATCCATTTGTAATCTTTGCCCAATAACCCCAGTTGACATCACCAAAGCATCTTGCCCTTTACTATCACCTAATGTTTTTGATATTTGACTGATCATAGAATAAGCATCTTGTAATCCACCTTCACCCGTAACTGCATTTGCGCAACCTGAATTTATAACTATTGATTTAATATTTTTACCTTTTGTTTTAGTTAATATATCCCTGGAAGCTAACACTGGAGCAGCTTTGAATTTGTTAGTAGTAAAAACGGCGGCTGCATTAGCTGGAAACTCTGAAGTTAAAATTGACAAATCCAGATTACTATTTTTTTTAACACCTGTGGAAAGTGCACCAACTTTATAACCTTTTGGGTAAGACCCAGAAGTAGGAATAAATCTAGTCTTGTCCACAGCTCTACAAACTGATGTGGTAGATAAGAAACGATTGAGCTGTCTTAGCATAATTAGTTTTTATTAAAATTAGTTACTTGAAAGAAGAAGAAAAAAAGCATAAAAAAAAATCCGTCGAATGATCAGAACGCGGAAAATATGCAAATTACCGTATTAGGAATTTGGCAAACGCACATGGTAGAGAATAAGCGAGTTAAATACTTCAACTATATAACACGGAAACACAGTAGTAGAATGTAATGCATTAGTAGGTAACACAATAAAAGGAAACTATTTCTCAGAGGTAGGAAGACAAAAAGCTTTATCGCTAGCTTTGAGAAGTTCAAATTTAGGAGGTTCACTATTTGATTTCCTTAAATACAGTTCATTTATATGAGTATAAAGAAACAAGCGTAACACTAAAGTGAGGTGCTAACTTATCCAATATAGTTTGGTTATTGTGAGTAGCAAGCATTATTCAAATTATCAACAGTAAAATATTGATCTTATCATATTTGTAACCTGCAACTTATTTAAGATGCTGTTAAAAATCACAAAACTCCAGTTAGCTAGAATAGTAGAGATGAATCAAGAAATTGGTAAGGGCATAGATAAATACTAAGTGACACATATTTTGTAAAAGAGTACGATAGATTTGACTACTTTGACCTTAGGTTAATATCATACAGGCGCTAACCAAAAATAGAGGGGGTAGAACAGAGCTGAAACATCACATCAAAGCCTAACATGAGAATTTTTGGGTTCCGAGATAACTGAAAATAGATAAAGTTGATCATACTTTGGATCATCTCTTTAGGTTAGGGTGTGATTATAAAATCAGGATGCGCGTTATTAGTTCAACAACTGCGGTTCATTATTGCACGCAATAAATTATCCAATAGTAAGCAAATGACATGCCAGGGATGCTGGAAATCAACAGCATGTAAATAAGACAGCAAAACAATAAACATGGATCATTTTGCCTCATTCCAAATAAATTATTTTAATTCGAGTGAACCCTTACTCTCATTGTGCTGCATTTTATCATAGTCCAAGGCCTCTCAATATTGTTGGGTAATGGAATAATATCCCCTTCAAACCAACACATAAACTTTATTTGCATCTTCCTGAATAGCGTCAAATAATTTTCTTAAACTATAACTCTCAATTATTAAACTGAAAAATGATTTCAGTACATAACAAAAATATAGAAAGTATTCAATCAGATATAACTTGAATTTGTAAATTTGATGTCTAAATATATGAAGCATCCTTTTGGCTTCAACATTACCTTCCCACAAAGTAATCAGTAACGTTTATCAATAATTAATGCTTTAATGCTTTCCAATGACTGGAATGCGGTCTTCAAAACCTTTTTTTAAATCCGGACAAGCGCACCGCCGTGTTTTTGATGATAGATTTGGAATTGGGACTGGCAGCAGGTTTTGATTGAGCTAATCAACAGCAAAAATGTTCCCTGGTAAATAACTTTTGGTATTTTATCTTGCTATTGTTACATAAATCAGTAATGGACAGACCATATCGACACGTCGAAGATGATTCAACTAAACCTTTAGCACCAACACATGGAAGGTCAAGGTCAAGGTCATGGTCAAGGTCCAGGTCCAGGTCCAGGTCGAGGTCAAGGTCAAGGTCGAGGTCCAGGTCCAGGTCCAGGTCCAGGTCCAGGTCCAGGTCCAGATCAATAACAAGATCAATAACAAGATCAATGCTGAGAACAAAATCGAGATCGATTTCCAATAGCAAAGATAATTTAACTAATCCAAATGATGACTCTGATGTATTTGAATTCGATGGAATGGTAAAGTCTAAATTTGACCCTATTGATGATGAATTACCAGACAGAAAATCAGCTAAAGTTTTAGAAAGATCTTTTTTTGAGAAGTTTACAGATAATGTCTGGAATAACGATGATGCATGGATTAAGACATTTTTAATTATATCTTTTATTTCTGCTATTGTCATTTTAGCTATTGAATGTGCTCTATTTATAAAATTTATTATAAATTTTGACAATTCAGGTATTAATATGAGTGATTTGGATCCATTATTGGGAATTTATGGATTTTATTTTGATTTCTTAACCCAAAAGAAACTTGCTGTTGCTTCTTATCTAGCTTTATATATTTACGCTGAAATTTATCAAGTTTTCATGGCACTTGTGGTTTTATACACAAGAAATATTTTTCATTTATTTTCTTTTATTCTTTTGTTGGTTGTCATAGCTATTTATTCAGGTATTCAATATAATGAGATGAACGGAACTTTACAGTACTTACAAGCCTATTCACCTGTTTTGAGGGTTTTCCAGTCATTTTTCTCTCTCACAGCACTTACTGAGAGCGACATCGGGGCATTGACAGTTGCTGTTATTGCTGTTTCCTGTTTAACGTGCGTGGTTCAAGGGTTTGTGGGATGGAAACTGAAGAATAAGTTTAAAAGAGCAACTGCTGAGATTATTGGTAATAATAAAAAGATGATCGTTGCTAATATTGTTTTTAATGTCCACAGAGATGCTTTAATATTGGCTTTCTTTTTTTGTCCCGGATTCTTTCTACAAGCTATTATTATTGCCACAGATAAAAGTGATACTGAATTTTATTGTAGTATTGCTGCAATAACTATTTCATTTTTTGTTATATTAGCTGGAGATTTTTTTGCTTCCAGAGAGAAAAAGCTATTTTCAATCATTTCAATCTCTTGGTATGCCATCTTCATTGCGTTTATCATTATTAAATTGATCAGAATATATACTCAGGAGGTAGGTAACTTTGATTTGCCAGGTAGAAAATCTGTTGTTGCTTTTGGATCTATAACCGCAACTTTGCTAATTTTATTAGTCCTTGTCGCCTTTAGGGTAATTAGAAATTTTAATTTGGGGTTATATAACGTTTATGCTAAAAACTATAACTGGGTGTTCTTTGCTAAGAAAGTCGAGCCAAGTCAGAATACAATGGATGTTGAAAACATTCCACTAACTGATAGAACAGACGTTCAAAACGATAATAATCTTAAAGTCTACTCTCATCATTCTCTTGAAGGTAGTTCTATAAATTTCGCTCAAGAAAGGGATGATCTAATATTCTAGAATACCATATTTTTATACAAATGCTTGTTAACTTTTCTTCATCCATCTTACTTGACTATTTAAGGGTTATATACATCAAAATACCATTTTAAGAAATATTTGCCCATAACCACCATCAGTTAAACACAACGATACTCTTAAATGTTGCTCACATCATGATTATTCAAACTAACGTTCTCGGCACTTTTATCTTTTCTTTGTACTTCATTCTATTTTGTATTAACTAAATTGATTGACCATATTTTTTCTTCTTTAAAGTGACTTCTTTAGAAAGTTTCTTTTTGTGGTGTTGCTTTTCCTATACAACAGCAGTAGTACTATTTAAGTAAGAAAAAAAACGTAAGCAAGTGAGGTTGGCTTGTGGGAGCAAGACTTAGCTGATTTTGCTACTCAACTTAAAGATAAAGAGTTAATTGTTGCTGGGGTTGCTTATGATTCCTTTAAATAAAGATGTTATTAAGCACAAAAAAAAAAACAAATGGGTAGCTTCACTAACCTTTTAGTTTCGATATAGTGGTTTTCAATACTGGTTATGTATCCAATGACAGAAAAAGTTAACTTTTCATAAGACCTATCCGCACCATTAATAGTATTAAAAATGATTAATCGCCTATGGCATGTGCGACGCGTCGATAGTCGCCGTTGGTGGCCTTACGTCAGTGAGAGGCTGAGAGGCTGAGAGGTGGTTTTTGTTTGTCTCGCGATTTTTCAGTTGCAAATAATGAGTCAACTGAATCAACTTTCATCCGACAACTACTTATTCATAACTAACTAACAAACAAACCAACAATTAAATATGAGAAAAGCTGGTGTTTTAGGAGCCACAGGTTCTGTTGGTCAAAGATTTATTTTACTACTATCCAACCATCCTGAATTTGAATTAGTAAAGCTGGGAGCTTCTTCGAGATCCGCAGGTAAGGCTTACGCTGAAGCTGCAGAATGGAAGCAAACAAGTTTATTACCAGAAAGTTCAAAAGAATTAGTTGTTGTCGAATGTACACCAGAAAATTTCAGTGATTGTGATGTGGTCTTTTCAGGTTTAGATGCGGAATATGCTGGTCCAATTGAAAAAGCTTTTGTTGAATATGGTTTAGTTGTTGTTTCAAATGCTAAGAATTACAGAAGAGTTCCAGATGTTCCGCTTATTGTTCCAACTGCAAACACCGATCATTTAGAAATCATTGAAAAGAAAGTTAAAGAAGCTAAAGCCAAAGGTTTAAAGAGACCAGGTTATATCATTTGTATCTCAAACTGTTCAACTGCTGGTTTAGTGGCACCATTAAAACCATTAGTGGACCAATTTGGACCTTTAGAATATTTAGCTACCACTACCTTGCAAGCTATTAGTGGTGCGGGATTTTCACCAGGTTTCCCAGGTATTGATATTTTAGACAACATCGTTCCATTTATCAGTGGAGAAGAAGACAAGATGGAATGGGAATCTAAAAAGATTTTAGGAGGACTAAATAAAGAAAAGACAGAATTTGTTAACTACGATGAGATGAAAGTTTCTGCCCAATGTAATAGAGTCGCCGTTAGTGATGGTCACACAGAATGTGTCTCTTTGAAGTTTAAGAATAGACCTGCCCCATCTTTAGAAGAACTTAAAGCATGCTTGAGAAACTACGTGTGTGAAGCAACTACTTTGAAGTGTCCTTCAGCTCCTAAGCAGGCCATTCATGTTCTAGAAGAAGAAAACAGACCTCAACCTAGATTGGACAGAGAAAGAGACAACGGTTTTGGAGTCAGTGTCGGCCGTATCAGAGAAGACCCAATCTTTGACTTTAAGTTCGTCGTGTTATCGCACAACACCGTCATCGGAGCTGCTGGTTCAGGTGTTTTAATTGCTGAGCTTCTTTTGGCTAAAGACCTTTTGTAGATATGTGTTGTAGAGTGTACAGTTAGTCATATATTGCGCCATCAAGAAAAAATCAGTTCAACTTTTTAGAATATTTTTTGGCCTGCTTTCAACGGCAAAAGGAAAGCAAAGGGTAACGGTATTCCTTTCTCTTGCAACACCTCAAGCCAAGCTATAAGCAAGGTCAATTAAACTCGTCCCAATGCCATACACTCCGCCCAACAAGGACAACCGTTCTCAGGATGCATTCAAAGCTACCCTGATGAACTCCTGCTCATCGTCCTCCTCGTCATCCTCATTTAACTCTCTGTCTGGTCCGTCCCCAGCAACACAGTCCCAGAGAAATTTCTATCTTGTACAGGATAACGACGATAATGATGTTTCTCCAAACACCTCTAGTTTGGATGTTAGGAAGAAACGTTATCCCTTTCTATCCAATACTTCTACTCGTCTCTCTCCGACCACAACAATAAACTCCTTAAGATCTGGCAAAGCGTCAAATAATGCTTCACCAGCTACTCCAATTACCCACAATATAAACTTCAATAATAGTGGTACTACGGCACCACTTTCTCGTGATGATGTGCTCAAGTTTTCAACAGAATCACCTCAATCTTATTCTTATACTTTAATATCCCCGAATTCTTTGGCCCTGAGATTAAATGTTCTAAAGAGATCTTTACAAATACTATTAGATAGTCCGGATCTAATAAAGGAGTCTGTTTCAAATCCATTAACCCCTTCAACTGAAACAATTGCTCCAGACACAAGTTCAGAAAGGAGGTTTTCAAATGCCTCAAATCTAATGGAAAATTTTATGCGGTTTGAAAGACAATCATCAATGTCAAATGTTCTGCAAACATTCAACGACAAAATAAGTATCACAAGAGTGCCATCTTTTAATGAAGAGTCCGACACGGAAGACGATCCTTTGGAAGATCTGAAAGTGATTGTTAAATTTTTAGAAAATGGTATAAATGATAATCTAGAAGATGAAGCAACCAGCAATGAAAAATTCATTGATCTACATAACCTATCTTTATCGAATGCAAAACAATTGTCTAAGAGAACCAACCTGAAAATAAGTTTACTGAAAGCTTTAGCTACTCCATTTATGGATAAACCTTCTCCAACAAAACTTGCAGGTTTACCATTATTGAGGTCTTCCCCATCAACCTTTGGTTTGAATCAACTGAATAATCAAGTGATGTCAAATAAAGCATTGACTGCTAGTGCTGTAAATCTAATAAACAGTACAGCTGGAAGACAATTTCATATGGGTTCAACAGGTAAAAATGTCGCTCCTAAAGCCATCTTTACTTGTTCGTTAGATTCACCATGGGATCTAAAAAATGCCAATGATGTCGCCTTATTGATATTTGGATTGTCAAGAAATACTATACGATCAATGAGGCTAATGGACTTAATAGCCCCAAGATCAAGAGATATTGTTTCGAATAGACTGTTTAATGGACAAGATTTAATATTTTCGGGTGAAATTATTGCAATTACAAGTAATACAGGTAATATGGCATGGACGAGTTTATGGGCTAAAAGAAAAGAAGACTTTATGATTTTAATTTTTGAATTAGTTCCCTGTGATGCTATTGATTTAATCATTTATAAAAGTGTTTCAGAGGATAATAAAATGGATGAGTATATTGTTAAAAGTTGCACTGAAAGTGATTCAGCTTTATTCAAAAGTAGGAATTTGGAAGGTTTAAAGGTTAGTGAATTTTTACCAACTTTAGCCCATGTACTCAATACTGATGATGACGATGATGATGATGCTAGCCGATTGATTAATAAAATGCGATATTTCACATTGAAACTTGACAAATCTAGTAATACTGTAGCTCCATGTGCAATTATGAATGAAGAACTATATGATCCAAATGGCCATCTATTAAGATTACACTTACACACACTACCGTATTTAGCAGGTACCTTTATTATTTCCTCACATAATTACAAGATATTATCATTCAATAGTGCGATTACGAAAAATTTATTTGGTACTTCGAAATTGAAAAATTTATGTATTGATAAGATTATACCAGCATTTAGTCAGTTATTAAATTTAGCAATTAAAGAAAATGTTCATTTGAAAGAAGAAACTGGGTTAGTTTTACCTGAACATTATTTTAGAAAATTAGCTGCTGATATAGCTGGTAACACTCCACAAGAATGTGAAATGTTATTTTTGAACTCAATAGGTTTAGATGGATTACATGCAGACGGCCAGCTGTTTAAGGTTGACGTTCAGTTACGTGTTTTATCATCTGATTTATTGCTGTTGTGGATCACTTATTCAAGAAATTCAAATTCGACAACTCCAATCAAATTTAATGATATTACCGAAACCTTACATGATTTAACTAAAAAGCCCCACGCACTGGAGGCTAATGAAGTTGTAAGTGTACCAAATCAATTGCAGTTACTGGATGAAACTGTTTTGACAACTGATGAGGATAGTGATAGTTTAAATAGGTCTAGTAGCCTTTCACAGCATCAACAAAAACAACAAAGCGAAGAAGGACAGTTACCAATACCCCCATCACCTGAAAAGCTAATGTTAGATAAAACTTCATCCAATATAAGCATTTCAAATTTATTGCAAGAACCATCACCTGATATAGACAATACTAATAGTGCAACCACAACGAATACATTGATTAAACCAAGTACGAGTTCCCATTCCTCTGCGTCCACCTTATCATTAACCAACGATTCAAAGGGAAACTTTGAAAATTTCAAATTGAATAAAATAGTTAGTGGTAAAAAGTTATTGAAAGATGAAAATGAGTTCATTGAAAAAGTGAAGTCAGAATCAAAATATTGGCCAGTCAGAGTTGGTGAGCAACGTCGTACAAAGAAGTTTACAGATTTTAAAGTTATTAAAAATCTAGGACATGGCGCCTATGGTAATGTCGTTGTGGGTCAAAATATTCATGATCCAATTTATACTGTTTGCATCAAAGCAATTTTCAAAGAGCGAATATTAGTTGATACTTGGGTTAGAGATCGAAAGTTGGGTACAATTCCATCAGAAATTCAAATTTTAAATACAATTAATTTGAATCCCCATCCAAATATTCAAAGGTTAGTTGACTTTTTTGAAGATGAAAATTGTTATTATTTGGAAAGTTTACAACATGGCGGGCAACCAACACCTGCAATTGACTTATTTGACTTAATAGAAGTTAAAGCTGATTCAATGACGGAACTGGAATGTAAGTATATTTATTTTCAAGTTTCATCAGCGATGCACCATTTACATAAACATGGTATTGTCCATCGAGATATTAAAGATGAAAACATTATAATCGATTCCCATTTTATTGTTAAATTAATTGATTTTGGATCAGCAGCATATACAAAAAATGGTCCATTTGGGGTTTTTGTTGGTACGATTGATTATGCAGCACCAGAAGTATTAGATGGCAAGCCATATGAAGGAAAAAGCCAAGATGTTTGGGCAATGGGAGTTTTGTTATATACTTTAGTTTTTAAAGAAAATCCGTTTGTTTCAGTTGATGAGATTTTGGATGGTGGATTTCAAACACCTGAAGGTTTGGATGGGGTTAGCCCAGATTGTGTTGATCTAATTAAATCCATTTTAATTAAGGATGTTAATAAAAGACCAACCATGAAGGAAATTTTAGAACATAAATGGTTAGCTGGTATGAAATGATTTTGGGGGAATGTTGGTATTTTATTTCTATATTTTTTTTTTATTTATTTATTTATTTATTTTCCTGTGCTTTTGTCGTTGTGAGTTATACTTTTTTTCCACTTTCCTCGTTTTTTGTTTGTAGATCATTATTCATTATTTTTTATGGAGTATTCCTTTTTTTTATAGCATCTCCTCTTTTACTAGATTATAAACTTTTGTGTGCGTTTTTCTTAAATTATTTGAGTTATTTAATTATAACGTTTTAATAATCATATTTTTTGTTATCTGAATGAGATGTTTATATAATGACAACACTCCATTAACAAATCTTTGAAATGAAAAAAGAAATACAAAAAGAAAGAAGTATTCATAAAGCTAATAGAATTAAAAGAAATAACATAAAATGAAACAGAAGCAAAAAGAAAAAAGAGGTCAATGAATCGAAGTACAAAATTAAAGCAGGAAGTATCGTTAAGAAAAAGTAATCATAAATCCAATAGATAATCAACACTGAAACCAACTTTATCTAGTTTATCAAATTGAAGTTTAGCAATTTTATAACATTTCAAATAAGTTTCATTATCTTTATTAGTATTATTATTCAAATCATTTAATTGATTTTTAAATAATTTATTAAAATTAACAATCTGAGTATTAATCCAATTTAATAATAAAACATTTGAATCTTTGGAATTATCTAAAAGATCTATTGAATCCTTTAAATCTTTATTTGTAAATAGTGTATTGAATTCGTTAATTGATTTAAATAAAATATTCGAAAAAATTAATGAAATTTGATTGATATAATTAACCGAATCCACTTCATAATTTAAACTTGTTGTTAAATTTGTTAATTTTGCTGATTTGGAATTCAAGTAAATTAATCTTAAATCTAATTCTGATTCATTATCTTGTGCTGGAGCATTTCCATTTTTTTTTAGTTGCATTGAGGTTTGTTTAATATTTTTAGTGTCAATTTGATTAAATAAATTTATTATGGAAATTAAATCAGACGTCGGTTTGTTAAAATTTAATGAATATTTAAATCTATAGATTAATTTATTAATTAAATTTAATTTCAATTTTTTTAAATGATCTAATTTTAATTTTAGTTTAATATCAGAATTTGTTGAAATTAGTTGATCTAAATAAATTTCAAATTTTTTAATTGATTCAATAGATTGACTAAATTTAGCTTGACCAATGAATATTTCGATATTCGTTAAATTATCATCAATTTCATTGAATTTATTATTTGAATTTGTTGAATTTGATGAACTGTGACTTGAATTACCATTCAATTTGATATTTTCAATAACTTTAATTAATTGATTGAATTCTTCAAGCTTATCAGTTTGTAAATTAAAGCCATTGACTAATTGTAACACAAAATTATTGTTATAAATATCTTTTTTAACTACTTTCATTGAAAGTTTCTGAATTTCAAATTTATCAGTATTTGATTGTGAGTTTTGATCAACTATAAACTTTCTGGTAATCAATTGAATTGAAACTGGATCACTAACTACAACAGTAATCAATTTAATTGGCAAAAGAGCATTATCTAGAACAACCCATCTACTAGATTTATAATCCAATCCGGAACTTGTAGGCTCAGCAATAGCTAATGAAGAATTCAATAAATTTTTATTTAAGGTAGATAGATCAATTTTCAAATTGGCTAGATTATCAATAGTCATCAAAATCAATTTATTTAATAATAATATTTTACTATATGATTGATTTATAATTAATTTAACATTATATTCGTTCTTATTCTTTAAATCAATTAATGAATCACTTAACTTTATTAAATTACCTAAACTCAATTCTTTCAAGTTCAAAGCTTCAACATTAAATCCTTTTGAAGAAATCTGTTTCTCTAATGGAAGAGATGTTAAAATAACATCATGTTTAATGCTGTTAACACTAATATCAGTTGATGCTGTTGTTATCTTTTGAATAGTTTTATTCTTTGGAGTGTTATTTATTTTAGCTTTATCCTTAGATATTACAACATGGCTTTCTTGAAGTGAAACTTGATTTATTGTATTAAACTGTGAAATGGTTGGTAATGTAGGTATATTTTTAGAATGCGTTGTTGTTGTACCACCTGGCCTCACAGAAAAACGTCTTGTGAAATTGTCCGTTTTTTTCACTGGTTTGACGCTTGTCTTCTTTGAACCGCCATTCTTCGACCAAAGGGCAATAGAAGATCTGTTGTCCTTAGAACGAGCTGATGGGATTTGTAGGGTATTCATCTGTTGATGCTTTCTCTTTTCTTTGGTTCTGAAGTGTTGAAGTTTAAGTTAAACGAACTTGAGAGCGAAGTTGATTTTTTAATGTATTTCAAGCTTTGGTGTCTTTTCTTGTTAGTGAGATGGAGAAAGTAATAGACTTACCTGCCAATAACGAGTGGAGATTTGAGTTGAGTAAGGATCATAGTCTGTCATTAACTTTACTTGAAGGAACTGCCGAGTTACAAGGAGTTGAATTATCAACTTCAAAAGAATATAAATTCAAAGGATCAATCAAAAACTTTATTTATTCATATTTGGGAGCTAAATTTAAGATAAAATATGACAATACGATAGTGGAATATATATCAGACGATTCTTTGATGCACCAGTACTTAAACTTGGCATTAGGAATAAAACAGAAAGGTGGTGCAAGAGTTTTAATCATTGGTTCAAAAGATTCAGGAAAAACAACGTTAAGCCAAACTATAACATCATATTTGTTCAAACTTTTGGGTAATGGTATACCAGGAAATTCTAATGGTGATATTAAAAAAGTACCTGTATTGATTAATCTAGATCCCAAACTATCAAATTTTGTCATACCTGGTAATTTCACAATTACACCAATTTCTTCATTTTTTAATATTGAAAACATTAATCTTGGTGAAACTATAATCAATGGATTGTCTATTCATAGGTTTAAACAACCTTTAGTTTTGAATTTTGGATTAGATGAATTCAATAAAAATATCAATTTTTTTAAAAATAATATAAGTTTAGTTAATGAAATATTAAATAAAAGAGAAGATTTAAATGGAGCAAGTGTTATTATTGATACACCAACTTTAAGTGACAATGACCAAGGATTGATCGATTACATCATCAAAAATGTTGGCATCAATGTTGTTGTTGTTTTGGGAAATGAAAGATTGAATGTGTTATTAAATAAGAAATATAGCGAAGAATTACCTGAATTGACAATACTAAAGATGAATAGATCTTCAGGTTGTGTTGATAAAGATGAGAGATATGTAAGAGAATTACAACAAAGGTTAATTAAAGAATATTTTTATGGATTAGATGATTTACAGTTAAATCCATTTACAATTAGTATTAATCATAACGATTTAATTTTACTAAAACCTAAAGAAGATAATTTAAATTTAAATTTCTTAGGTGGAGATGATCAAGGTATTGATAATGGGATATATTATGAAAGAATTAAAGGCAGTCCAGAAAATTTGTCAAATGCAATATTAAGTATATTGGATGATTCAAGTATAGCTGGAGAATTAAACAAATATATTAACGAACCTGATAATTATGAATTGAATAAAGAATTAATAAATAAAGTTAGTCGATTTAATGTTATTGGGTCTAGTTATGTTTTGAACGTCGATGAGAATAAACTCAAGCTGTTAATACCAACACCAGTTACTCAATTACCATGTAAGATATTAATATTAACCGAATTCAGATATCATGAATAATTAATTAACTAACTTCTTATATACATTAAATCTATCTATACACTGACACGATTTAAAGGAATTGATTCTTCCAGATCAGTTGGACTGTCTGTGATATTTGAATTGATATTTGCATCTGTATTTATGTTTATATTTACGTTTGTAACTGGTTGAGGATCAATGATACCATCAAAGAAAGTGTCTCTTAATTCACTCCATCTTGTAAAATATGTACCCAAACCCATCATTATCAAACAACTTAATATTTGTAAAGCCCACCAATAAAAGTTATTTGGAAATTTATGATTATAAAACCAAGTTAAAAATAAATTAATTATATGTAAAGTAATTGAAAAATCCCAAACAAATTTTGATCTATTAATTAATATCATTAAAAGTAAAACCATGAAAAAGGAATTCAATAGCCATAGTATAATTAATACTATACCTAGAGAATTTCCGAGTTGTATTAAAGAAAAATCAAACATTAAATCCAACATTGACTTATCATTGTTTATATTTAATAATAGCTTTGTTATGAATAGAAGTACGACAGTCGCATTAAAGTAGTAATCTAATTGCAGAATAATAATCTGTAAAGCAAGTTTTGTAGTTGTGGGTAGACCATTGAGAAAGTCATTGAACTTTCTAAGGAAGTTAGCCATGGTAAATATCCTAATATCAGCTATCATCATTATCGTATCATCACTAGTAAACTGAATCAGAAGAACAAGTAATTTGAATTGAACGGCGCGTCGATCGACGTCAACAGAGCTGTCCGGTAACGTCCGGGTTTTGCAACCATTCCAAACGCGTTTGTTGAACTTTCAAAGAGAAAAGAAGGAAAAGGGGCAACAGGGTTGTGCTGAAGAACGAAGGGATCACGTCTTATTGTCGATTGCACGCCATGGTACTGAAGTTCAGCAAGCAGCTAGTGTCCTCCATATCGACTCCAATATCGTCCAAACAGCTTTTTGAGCGGCTGATAGAACTGGACGAGGAACTGACACGTGAAAACACCAAATCGAAACATAAACTAGATAAACGATATCAAGATTTGGCAAAGTCTTTAATGACTAATAAACTACTCGATAATTCTAATATCAACGTCCAAACAATCTTGATTTGCTGTGTTGTTAATTTACTCAAATTATTTGCTCCTGATTGCCCCTTTAATTCAATTCAATTGACCAAGTTATTTAAATTAATAAATTCAAATTTAAATCAATTTTCAAAACTGAAACCAAGCCATAAAGATCATGATTTGATTAAGAATTACCAATTTGAATACCTTGATAATCTGGCTAATTCAAACTCAATTGTTTTAATTTGTGAAACTGATGATTCGAATGATTTAATCGAAGATTTCTTTAAACTTTCTTATTCAATTGCTAGTAATAAGATTAAACAACGAGAAGAAGATGATGAAGAAAGTGAAAAATTATTAAACAATTTCATTAATTGTATGAATTCAATTATACAGTCTACCGAAATGTTATCGAATAATACCCTGAATTTAATTTTTTATGATTCTAATTTTGATAATATTTCAGTTTATTTATTACAAGAGAATTCAACTAAATTTTCAAGATTACTCATTCAATTATTTTCAGATAAGATAAATCATTGTAATAATGAAGGGGAAACAATTAATGAAGATTCAAAATCATTTAAAAATTTATCAAAATTTCATTTGTTATTAGTTAAATTATGGATAAATACTCCAGCATGTTTGAATGCAATAATTGGCTTATTAAATGATGAAATGAATTCTGATGATGAACACTTTAGAATATTAGCAACTAAGACAATATCCAAATGCATAAATTATAATTCATTTATTTCAAAATTTAATGAAGTTTATCTTAATTGGCTTAAAAAAGTTCTAGATAAATCATCCAGAGTCAGATATCAATGGATTGATTCATTAGATGAAATTTTTGATAGTAATGATGCCGAAAATTCTGATATGTTAACTAACGATATAGTTAATGGTTTAAGTAAGACTTTAATTGATTCTCATGAAAAAATTAGATTAATCACAATATTAAAATTAAAAAAATTAAAAAACTCAATGCTATTAAACTATATTATCAATAAGAATAGTGAAATCCTAATTACTTTGATTCAGTTAATGAGAGATAAAAATATTGATATTAGATCTAATTCAATCAATTTTCTTTGTAAAATTTATTATGATTTTAATATAGTTGATAATAATAAATCATCTATATTGATTAATACTTCAATTATTGATACTATACCCGATGAAGTTTTAAAATTAATCTATATTAATAATAATTCAATCAATTCATTACTTGATGTTAATTTATTCAATTATTTAATACCAATATTTAATGAAGATTTATCTGTTGACCAACAATTAATTTTATTATTAAAATTATTATCAAAATTAACAAAAAAATCCAAAACCTCATTAAATGCAATCTTAAACAGACAGTTACAATATTCTCAAGCTATTAATAAACTTTTAGAAGAATTACAAAATGATGATAATGACAAAGTAATTACAAGTTTAATTAATTGGTTTACGGTTAGTTTTCCAGTTGAATTTAATGCCGACAAATATTTATTTAATTTTTTTAAGATTAATAATAAAAGATTTATACGACTAATCAAATTGATGACCGATTTACATTCTGATTCCAAAACTATTGTTGGATCAATCAGAGAGTTATTAAATAAAGTTAAAGTTGATTCAAAATCAAATGATTATTATAATTCAGTTAAATTATTAGTCTATAGATCATCATATTTGATTTATAATAAATCAATTCTAAATTCGTTAATCAACTATCTAAATTCAAAAGATGTTGATGAAAATTTAAAAGAAAATGGTAAAGAACTATTGGATTTCATATCAAAAATTAATCCAATTATTTTAAATTCAATTTCAAGTAGTTTATTGAATAATTTAAATGATTTAAAGCCTATATATAATTTCATTAATGAATTTCCAAATGAAATTGAAAGTTCAAAGTTAGTTAATGATGATAGTTACTTGAAAAAATTAAATGATATTGCTTTAAATAGTGACGATATTAAACAAGTTAAATATTCAATTAAATTATTATTTAAATTAGACCCTTCATTGAAATCAATTATTCAGTTAATAAATAAAATTTTACCTTTAGACTTAAATCTTTCAAATTTAAATAATCCATTAGCAATAATTTCGGAAATTTATAACAATGATGAGTGTGATAAATTATTGGATGATCATACTAAATCAATAACTTCAACTATTGCTTCAAATATTTTATTATCAAATCAACTAGTTAAACAAGAAGAAAAAGTGGATGAAGAAATTTGGATAGACGATAAAGTTTTAAATAGTTCACCCTACTATAAAGTTTGTAACTCAAAAATATTGTCATTAAAGATATTTAAGAATTATTTAAAATATTCATCGCTTTCAATTGATGAGAATAATGAAGACACTTTGGAAAAATTAGTTAAACCAATCTTTAAATTATTCTCTTCAATTATAACAAATGGTGGAGAAATAGTATTAAATTCAGAAATTAAAACACCAAAAAATTTCCAATCAAGATTAAGATTAGAAGCAGGTTATCAAATTTTAAAAATATTTGAAATTAGAAAGTTTAAACATTTAACTGAATTAATTAAATTATCAACGTTGAAACTAGTCTATTTGATCCAAGATGAATCAATTAATGTAAGACAGTTGTTTTTAAGTAAATTAAAATTAAAACTTTCGAACTCGAATAATACCCTATCCAAATTAAAATTTTTTCCCTTGATTTTCTTTATTGCTCATGAACCTAATTTAAATTTTAAAAATGATTGTAATAAATGGATAAAATCAAATTTAAATAAATTACGTCAAACAAACCTACCTTCATCATTAATATTTGAAAAAATATATATAAGATTTATATATTTACTCTCAAACCATATGGAGTTAATAGATTTAAATAAATCAAAGGATTATGAATTATTTAACAAATTCTCAATGACTTACCTTATCTTTATAATAGAACATATAACCACCGAAGAAAATGTTTCAATTATTAACTATTTAACGCAACTATTTAAATACTATAAACTTAAAGATGTTTCACAAGAAGATTCAATCATCCTATATAAATTAAGTGACTTAACTTCAATGATAATTAAACTTTACTGTACACTAAAAAATTGGAATTTAATAACATTTCCAAAAAATTTATTTTTATCAGCTGATTTATTTGATAAATTACCAAAAGATGAATATAAAAATTTCAAACATAATTATCTTGAATATGAATCAACCGAGGATGGTCAAGCATCATTTGATGAAAATAAATTGATTAAATTGATTAAAGAGAGATTTAAAAAATTAAATTTTATTGATAATGAATTAATTTCAATTAATGAAGAAGATATGATCGAAAATGAAGATATTTTAAAATCAGCGAAGAGAAAACCAAGAAAGAAGAAAACCATCGTTGATTTGGTTAAAGTTGCTCAAAAGAAATCGGGCAGAAAAAGGAAGAAGAGATCGGATGATGATGACAATGAAAGCGAAGAGGAGTATAGATCAAATAATAGGACTGGAAGTATTGGGGAAGAAGAAGATGGCACCCCTAGAAAAAGTGATAGGGTTAAGAGAAGGAAAGCTGATTATCGAGTGCCTGACACAGATGATGAAGATGAGGAAGAAGATGAAGATGAATGATCACCGATCTTTATCTTTTATCATATCAGCTTTGTATTGCTAATTGCATTTATTTGCTTTTAATTATTTTAATTATTTTTGTTAATTGCTTTTGTTCATTATCTTTATTTTGTAATTTTAGTTATATAGTTTTCTTTATTTTTCACTTGGCTTAGCATTGCTATAATTAATTTCTTTTTTGGCTATTTACTAAGAAACGTTTAATATATTTTGTATCCTTATAATTTATTTGTAAGTATTACTGTAATCATTCACCGAAATATCAAAATACATTTGATTTAAGTTTTTAAAAGGTAAGATGAAATCAATGGGTATAGTCTTTTAAAACCTGATTTCAAGTTAAAAAAAAAAAATACCAATTGGAATAAATTGATCAAGTAATATATGGGGTAAGAGGTAGTTGATACTACACTCCGACTTTCCCTTTAAAATAATAATAATAATGTACAGTATAAGCAAAACATATATAAATCAGAAGAAAAAATATTTGTATAATTACAAAAAAACTAATAATAATTCCAATCATTTCTTTAAAAATTCTAAAACTTTATCATATCCTTTAAATTCTAACAATTTCTTAACATATAACAATTGTTCTATTTCATCTTTTTGTAATTCATTAAACTCTAGTTTATATTTATCGTCGATCACATTCAGTAATTGCTTAAAATTGATTTTTTTCTGTGTTTCCGAGATAATTGATTTTTTTGATAATTTACTTAATCCAATGACATAATCTTTCAATTCTGAATCTTTTTCCATTAATAATTTTTGGTTTGATTTACTTATTTCACAATCTTCTTTTAATGTTTTAACCTTTGTAGATTCAATGAAATTTAAAATAATTGATTCTTCCTTAAATTTAAAAGTTGTGAAATTATCATTTTGTTTATCCTTAGATTTATCATTTTCAAAATCATTATAGTTTAATTCATCTTTTTCAGATTTAATATCAAACAAAGGGTTCAATATCGTCACTGGTTTTGGGAATTCATCTTCAACGTTATCTTTATCATCCACATTAATGATTTCTATATGTGCATCATCTGGTATCTTATAACCTCTAGTCATATCAATTTGAACTTTTGGTTGATTTCGCAGTTTTCGTTTTGGTTGGATTACAGTTTCAACATGATTCGGACACATCCATTTAGAACCTAATTTCTTAACACTTGCCATGGGAGGTTCTAAACAATCTAAATGCCAATTTAATGGGCAATAATCACACCTGATAATTTCCTTTTGATTTAACCCTGATAATCCACATTTATAACAAAACAATGGATTACCTTCTTTATCATAAACACCATTCAAAGGATCTTGCATCTCTAAAACCAATTGTTTATAAGATTTCAAAGGTTTTAAAGAATCATCTCCATAATCACCATTTTTATCTGCTACAATTCCCTGAAAAGATTCAATTATTGAGGTTGGTAATCTAAAATTAACGGTATCTTTAAATTCTAAATCATCAAGAAGTTTTGATAAAATTCCAATATTTTTAACTTTTGTTTGTTTTGGCTTTTTATTTTTTAATTTAAATAAACATTCTTTACAATGCCATTCATCTGGTAAATTATTACTATCAATTGGTGGATTCAAACATAAAAAATGAAAGGATTTAGGACACGATTCGCAACATAAAAATAGCCCAGGTAACCCACAAGAAGAACAAAAGTCTTCATTATCTACAACACTTAAAATTTCATCTGTATTATTATTATTATTATTATTATTGTTATTCGAAACGGATGTTACACTTCTTGAATTAGCAACACTTTTATGTTGAGTAGTATAAGCTTTCGATCTCTTAACAGGTGATTGTTTTAATTTATTACCATTTGTCTCTGTGTGACGTTTTCTTTTTTTTGGTGTTAATGGTATAGTAACATTAAAAGTTTTTGGATCTTTATTTGAAGTAAATCGAATGAAACTTGGTGAAGTTAAATCATCTGAATGATTCGTAATCAATCCTTCAACATATTTCTTCTCTATTGTGGACGTTTCATCATCAACAAAAAAATATTCGCCATCCGTGATTGAACAAACATCAGAATCACTACCTACTCCATCTTTCCCGTTAGTATCGCCATTTACCACTTCATTCTTTTTCAACCTACTACTGGAATTTGCGGAACTACGACCTTTCTTTAAGTGAGCCTGTAGTTGCTTTTGTAATTGTTTCTTCAACTTTCTTGATCCCATAACTTCCTTTTTAACTTTATTGGAAGGAGGTTCTTCAATAGGTTGGCCAGTAATTAACATAATCTTTCCTAATGGAGGTTCTTGGAATTTATCATAATCATATGATCGTTCATGTTGCCGTTGCTGTTGTTGGTCAGATTCGACTGATCTATTACGTGACGAAGTTCCTGAAGATATTCTGGAAATATCTTGAGAATGCAACCTAGAAGAATGTCTTATATTCCTTCTTGAGCCACCATTATTTTCATTCTGTTGTCCTTGTTGTGTATTATTCCCAGTATTTCCGTCCAGTTGTGTATTCCCATTAATTTCATCAATCATCAATTTCTTATTATTATTCAATATTTTGTTACCATTATTATTACTATTGTTGCTCTTAAGTTTTTCTTGTTTGACTGACTGTAAATGATCTATCCCATTGAAACCATTGGATTCATCTTTAATTGTTACATTATCAGCATCTTGAGAAGAAGACGTATTTGATAATGACTTTATGGACGTGATTGATGACAATGAGGAATCTTTACCATTTACTTTCAAATCATTCAAATCCAAAGGTTCTATTGGTGTTTGTGATCTCAGTGACCTTCTTTGCCGTTGACCAGTAGGCATTGGTGATGGGTTAATAGAAAGAAATAGTTTACAAAAGTATCATCAAAAACGAAAATTTGACTGAGAAATTGAAATGAAAGTGCGCCAGTTGATTAGCCTTTGAAGGTTCAAAAAAAAACAAAAAAACAAAAAATAAAAGGTTTTAAAAGCTGTTTTTTATTCAAGTATTTTGGGACTGAGTATATTTAGTTGTTACAAGGAAGTAGTCTACAGTTACTATCAGCTAATCAGTATGTTTTTGAATTCTCAGCGTGCAGTTAAAGTTGATGCTCTGAAACAGTGGTCGTCGAGCTTTGAGACACATGGCAAGTAATTGTTTGTATGTTTTTTTTTTTTTTTTTTTATTCCCATTTTTTTCATTTTTTTTCAGTACTTGTTCCAAAATAACTGGAAGCTAGAATAAACCAATTTATTTTCAAAAACCGATAATCATATAAGGTATTTTCTTAAAGTATCTTCAAGTAAGGAATAACGATTAAGAACTAAAATAACCTAGATCACATAAAATAAGATGAAGAAGTTAAACTAATAAGAATGAAGAAAATTTGGGATTAAAGAATTAAGTTTGGAAAAGCTAAAGATTGCAAAAAACTTAGACTCAAACTTGGCTAATAACTTAATGTTTCAGATTTATTCGAAGTAGCTTAAGCTTAAGCTTGGCAGCATTGAATAGTTATTTGGATTAATCAAATAGAGTAAGTAATATTAACTTGTTATTGTTTTGGAGTATTAATAGAATATATTCTATAGTTGTTATCTCCATTATCATCTATTGTTGGACGGACAGAAAATCTTTTGTAAAAAATATCATTAAGATAATAATCAATTGAAATGATTTTATATCTACACTACTACTACAATCCTAAGTATTATATCTAATAATTCAAAATTACCGTTTGGAATACTTTCTTTGAATCGAGAGGATTCTCATTTACTAATTGGAATCTTCAATTAAAAGAGTAGATTTTCTTCTACCTAAATCAGTTTATTATAATAATATATTGGCAAACTTTCTTTCTTTTTTTTTATTTTTTTTATTTGAAGTTTAATATTAATAAAAAACAATAGAAAGGAATTCCTTAAGAATTAATGAGGAATTTGATAAAATTAAATATAATTATAATTTTAATCTTTAATGAATGAACTAGTGTCAATCAATATATACGTCTCTCTCTCTATATATAGATAGATAAAGTAAACAAAAGTAACATCAATAATTTATATAAATCTATCTTTTTTTAGTACCAACGGGACATATTGAAAGACTTAATAGAAGCCTTCAGTATAAATAATATAGAATAACAGAAGACCCTGTCCAAGACTTTAATATAAATGATACAACTACTTGACTTGACTTGACTTACTGTAATTGACCGTTTGCGGTAACAACGGGATCAGATCCACATCATTATACCAGTATAAAATTAATAAATACACAAAAACAAGTAAAAACAAGTAAAAACAAGTAAAAACAAAAAAAAAACACACAATTTGGGCTCTTTTTCAAGATCTATAATTAGCGCAAAAACCTACCGGAAACAGCGATATTATCTCCGGGAACCGACCCGGCGGGTCGTATGCAGGCGCGCACCACATCACGTGACTCGGCTAGATCCAGATTCCAAGGTGTCGACGAGCCGCAGGGTGCATCTTTTCATGCCGCTTTTTTTTTTTTTTTTTTTTTATTTTATTTTATTTTATTTATTTGCTCGCCAGCTAGCTAGCTAGTTAGACAGCCAGGCCAACCAGGCCAACCTGTTAGTTGTGCCCTGACAGCTGCCGCTGCTGATGCTGCTGCTGCTACTGGCACCGTGGCACGATGGTACCGGGAATCGGGTATCGAGCACCGTCAAGTTATATGAAGTTATGGTTACTGCCATGGCTCGGTAAAATAGCCCTGTGCGTTGCCGGTATAAATACCGCCCGTTTTGCTCTTCTTCTCTTTCCCCGCCTGGTCTGCAAACACTATCACCCGCAATGCCAGCTTCCAACAGCGCTTATTCTACTATATATTCAAACAAACGTGCTCAGCAACAGTTTCAGCTACAGCAGCAGTTACAATTACAACAACAGTTACAATTACAGGTGCCACATCAGCCCAGTAGATGTGTTTCTGATGAGGATGTTGTAGTTGATCAATCTCCATCTCAATCTCATTACTCTTACTATCCACAACTATTTCCAACTTCCAATTCTAAACATATTAGTCAAACGAATCCATCTTTTCCAATGGTAAATAATTCAAGTAATATGACAACCACTTATCTACCTCCTTTAGGTTATACTTTTAATTCTTCTATATATAATAATAATAATACTATTACTACTACTTCTTCTTCTTCTACTACTACTACTACTACTAATACTAATAATAATAATAACAACCAAAATAATAATTCAATTCCAATAACACCAACTTATCCTTCACTATATCCAACTAATACTTCATATATTCAACCTCCAACAGAACATCAAAATCAAGATCAAATTCAAATTTTAACAAGATCTTCATCTGATCCTTCCGCTTATTATAATTCTGAATCAATTTCCAATTTAAGAACTTCTTCAACTGATTCAACGTATTCATATTTAACTCCAAAAATATCAAGTTCACCATCAAGTGCTGAAGATAATCATATCAACTTTAACAATAATAAAACTACTACAATAACTACAACAACAACAACAACTACTAAAACAAGAAGAACTAAAAAGGCTTGTGATTTATGTAATCAAAAGAGAACCAAATGTTCAGGAAATCAACCAAGCTGTCAACAATGTCTGAAAACGAATTCACACTGTACTTATTTAAGAGAAGAAAAGAGAAGAGGTAGAGCTTCGCCAAATTATCCGAATATAATTCAAAGAAGAAAACCAACAAAAAAACAAAAAAAGGAAAGATTAGAAAGAGATAAATTATCATTACAACAAAATCAAAATCTTGATTATACCTATTCTTGAATAAAACTTTTCAAAATATTACCTATTAAAAAATCATATAATGTGTGTGCTCATCATAATAATGATTGTGTCTTTTCTTATGAAATTTTTCTTTACTTTCTCCGTGCTCTGTGTCTTTGTATGTATATGTGTTCATTTAATGACCTTTTTAATTGCAACTTGTACACATGTTTGTCTTTCTTTTTTCTTTTTGTTCTTTTGACATTTTATTAAATAATTCTTTGCTTTGTGTGTTTTTAAAACTCTTGTATACTTTTTCAAAATAATCTTCGGTATAAAAGCGTATTTAATTATCAATATTAATTGTTACGTCATGGAAAAATATCCATTTTACAGGTGGATCAATAATGATCGACTAAACCGGCATATCTGGGAACTTCGGAATTTGTCTTACTTATTTAGTACAATAGAGGGGTAAATTAAAACAATATTAAATTTTTTTATGGAATGAGAAAGGATTTAATTTACCATCCGCTGGGTATATGAATATTATTTATAAGTTATTACAATAAACATTCAAAATATACTACTACTACTAGTACTACTACTACTACTACGTTGATTAATAATCATATTAAATGAATAAAAGTTAAGAAAAAACAAAAATTAGATTACAAATTTACTTCAATGGGTTAACAATTTAATGAATTTAATAAATTTATAGTAATGGTGAAAGAAAGTTCCATATTTAGGAATATAATATATATATATATATATATATATAACTAACTTAAAAACAAATTAATGATGATGGAATAAGGGTTAGTTAGTTAGTAGCTTTAAGTACTACCTAAAGATCATCTTAAATACATATATATATATATATACATACAACGAATGAAAATTGTTTGAATTGCTATTGATGCATCATGTTTACATAACACAATAAAGAAAGTTTCCGAGATCAATACAAATTGAATTAATTAAAGCTAATTTAAATCTTGTCGACAACAAATTACCGACAACGAACAAACATCAAAAAAAAAAAAAAAAAAATGTTTGATTAATGCATGATTGCTAAATATTTCATTAATATTACTTTGATAGGTGTGTGTTATCTTAAATTCGTTAGCCCATTTAGTCTTTTGGCTCTGTGGCTATTTGCTAATACCAATTCGGTAAATTTTCCAGTGGGTCAATTACTTGTCTTTTGTATATGGCATGTTTGAAACTTTAATATAATCAACTGTGCATCAATCTCCCTTTCTTCCTCCCCCTCACAGCCTTGTTACCATATAATATTCAAATTTTTTTATTAAAATGAATAACTCGGATTTAATTAATTCAAAGTTTTGTTTTAAATATTTATTTTGACAATATAGATTTTAATTTTTTGTTGTTTTTTAAAGTACATGTTAAGCTAGGTTCATGCATCCATTACTGATCTGTGCTTACAACTAAATTTATTAATCATTGGTATTTGTAACTTAAACTTCTATTCTCTCGATCGTTTAGAAATTCAAGATAAGATTAAGATATTTCGGTTAAAAGCGAAAATATCTGAAAAATTCCGAATAAAGGCATTTCTGTTTGTTTGTTTTTTTTTTTTCTTTTTCTTATGTTACAAAATGTCTCTTATGTCGTATTATTCAATATCTTTTGTAAATAATATGGGTTACTTGCATGGAATACCTATTTCTATTTCGTTCTAAAAAAAGAAAAAAAAAAGTCATCTTTGAAATTCTTCAATTACATTAAATTCCAAATAAATCTTGATGTCATATTATTGTTATATTGGATAAAAACCTAGTTTTGTTGTTGTATAAATCGGCCCCATCGATTATCCTTTAAATTGTGCCAATAAAAAAAAAAATAAAAAAAAAAGAATTGGTACCGTTTATTATTGATGATATGGTGACATCACTGTTCAAATTCGCTTTTATGTAAGTATTTAGTTATTCGCTTTTCATTCAATTCTAGAAAGATATTCAATGGAATAATAAGATCATATTGAATTTCTACTTTCATAATATAATATTTTTTTTTTGTTAGATTGCCTTCGAATCATGTACATGTTAACTATTTATTAGAAGCAACTTTTTATCTAAGTCATTAATTTCTAGAACATTTATTCAGGTTAATTAAGATTTATCTTTAAGGAATAGAACATTACTATAATGATTGGTCTTCTTTGTGATTACATACTTAGAATAACAAAACTCTAGAACAAAAAGATATGACTTCATTGGTATCTACAAAAAAAAAAAAAAAAAAAACCATACAAGATGAGTTTTAAAATAGGTTGCAGGGATTAAAAAAAAAACAAAAAAAAAAACACATATGCTAATGTGCATCATCTAATTTAACATTCCTCGGAAATATCAATATTGGGAAAAATAGGGTCCTTTTAATGGTTTCTCCATTCAACTGTAATGTAATAATTTGACATAATTCTTTTTGTTCAACTCTTATTTGGAAATCTACAAGTTTGCCCAGCTTTTACAGATGAATTACCTACGCTTCCAGACTTCAAAGACATCCCTCACCTGATGCAGACGGTAGAATGTAAGTAACAACCTAATCTATGGCAGGCGATCCTAAAACAGTCGACAACACTTCATTTGATTATTGGGCTAGACAGCAAGAAAAAAAAAAATAAAATAAAAAATTAGATCACTTTGGATAACAATCCAAGAAACTAATCAATAAGCACTAGGGTAATTTCACCCTTGAAGCTCTTGGGCTGTAACAGAAGAAAATAATCAGTCATTTCAAAGGATTTGCAAAGAAAGAGATGCCGTTCAGATCAACTCCTTTACGCAAAAAAAATAAAAAAAAAAAAAAAAATAATAAATTGGGGAGTGGTCTGAATCTATGAAAAGAAATCTGGGAAATAATTGCCAAAAGACAAAAACCAAAAATTAAAAATGAACCAATGTCTATATCTCTATAATTAAATCTATCATCACATAAACAGAATTTACTGATGTTGATGTTGATCTTGTGGGGTTAATTTATTCAATTTTTCATCTCTTTTTTTTTTTTTTTTGTTTAACCGTAACACAAAACACTTTTGTTAACAAGAGATTTTGGTACTTTGAACAAACTTATCAGAAACTGATCCATCTACCGTTTCAAAATTATCTTAACAACATGAAACACAGATTGCATAAGTATACGGATTACCGAAATTTATAGTAAAAATATCCTTTCTTGGCTCAGCTTTAACATATGATGCTTTTCAGAATTTAAAAACATAAAGTAATGTCAAAGATGTATCCATTTAATCAGGTGATGGGGTAAAAGAAATATTGAAATGAATCACGTGATGTGGAATCGGAAAAATATTGAGATGTAAAATATGCAAATATATATCCATAAAATAAACTAGAATTTAGAAGAGCTTTGGAAAATTTTGTGTCTACTCTTAAAACTCCACCTACTAGTTTGTTCTGTAAACCAAGATTATTTATTCCAAGGTTTAAACTTTTAAAAAACTGATAGATCCATTAAAAACAACGTGAATGATTCCAGTTATCTAAGTTAAACAGCACCTTTGAACAAGAATAGCCAATAGCAAACCTACCATACAGTGAACACCTCTCAATTATATAATATATCAACAGAATACAATCAAGAAATCAGTACTGCAATTGATAAAGATGTTCACAAATCTTTGATCATCTAATAAGTTGTTAGATTTATAGACAACAAGATATCCATAAAAGTAAAGTTGAATTATAAATTCCACATCACCTTTGAGGATACCCAAAAGGGAAATAGTAAGAATGTGGACCACAAAACCAATTGAATTGAAATCCAAACATCACAAACTAATCCGTTTGAAGCTAATTATGAAGGAAGTTTATGATACAAAAAAGTAAACTAAAAAATATATATTACCATGATTCTATCAATTATTGGTCATACCTAAATCAACTAAGAAATTATTAGAATCCGCTTTGAATATATTACGTTTATCAGTTTATAAAGCAATTAGCAACATTGAGATTGAGAAATCAAGTCTTTCTTCAGATGAACTTTCCAAATGAATCTTGAAAATAACTTATTCCACAATGTGTACTTTTTCATCTCTCTTGACTGTTTCAATTTTTCTAGTCGGACATTTTTAAGAAAAGGGTGACGTGACTTCAAACTAAATATTGCAAAAACACCAACGCTTTTTTTTTTTTTTTTTTTTGACTTTACTTTCTATTGATTTGCTTATTAAGAACTGGAGATTTCAAGATCTTAGATAAGTGTCTTCTATTACCGTGCATTGCTATTAATGGTGCATCTATAGAAATAGCTGCGCTAGATAAGCCAAGCGCTTAATATCCTTCAACTTGCATAGCTGCAATTATACGTATTATTAAATAGAATTTGTAATGAAAAACCTAAACTTTGATCGTATAATTTAAAATCAAACAGACTCCTCTCATTCAACCAGGCTAATCTTGCATGGCCAAGCTATTCTTATTGAACCAAGAAATAAGATGGCAGTTGTGAGATATAGTCCAACCACTGTTGTTTTAAAACTTGCATCTGTGGAACGCATCCACGGCCTCGAAAACTCTACACTTAAACGGTGATAATCTGCTATGATGTTTTAAAGGGTAGCAATCAAGGGGGGTCGATCCAGTATTTAGCCGCCCCAACTAGCATTAACAAACTCTCACTTGAGTGTGGCGCAGTAGGTAGATTAGTGGCACACTTATTCTCTTCTTATCGGAAAATCTTTTAAAATAAGAGTATGAAAACAGTCAAAAAAAAAAAAAATAGATTCCCCAAAATTATATTGAATTAAACTCTTCTTTTGACCGTTTGTAATTTATATAAATTCTAATTTCAATTTTCTTTTTTTTTTCTGTTTTTATATGAATATTTTTGAGAAATAATCAAAGATACAATACAAATTAATATATTAAAAGAGACCAAATTGTAGACTTAGTGACCAAAAACAAAAACAAAAACAAAAACGAAAACAAAAAAGAAAAAAAGGAAAGCGCAGAAATCAGATAGTTTTATAAAAATGTACATTTTTCTTAAAAAAAATTAAATTAAACAAAATCAAATAGATTTTCTAATTCTTTTATTTTTTTCCAATTAATTGAGTATCGATTGGAATATCCTCCTCCTCCTCCTCATCGTCACCACAACCGTCATCCAGAGAGCCATCATTACTCACATCATCACCATCAATGAAATCCAATCCATTATAAAATTTTAATAATTTCAAATGTTTGTGAAAATTAGTAATTTCATTGTTGTTATTTTCATAATTTTTCAAAACTTCTTTATTTTTGAAAATTGATAATAAATCATCATCACCTATTTTACCATTGCCAACGACAGCGTTACCACCATTACTAGCTTGAATTAAAGCAGAAGCAGCAGCTACTGCTGCTGCACTAGCTGATGCAGATTCTTCAGATGGAACAGCTGAATTATTATTCTCTGTCTTTCGAGATAGTTCATCAGAAATCTTATTGCAAATTTCTAAATTTCTAGCTTTACATCTCTCAATAGTAATACACTTTTCGTCATTATTAGTTTCATCTTTTGATAATTCTTCACTGATCCTTTTCCATCTATTTTCCCAATCTTTTCTAATTAAATTAATTAATTTAATTTCTAAATATCTTGAAAATTTTAAATTTCTCATTTTAAATGATCTCAAATATCTCATTTGAATCGATTGCCACGATTTTCCATTATTTAATAATGTCGAAATCTTTTTCCAGGAATATTTATGAACTTCTTTAAACTCAATTATTTTTAAATCTTCCTCTTTAGTCCATTTTTGTTTCTTAGAGGTAGCGTTTCTTTTGGACCTTGATGCTGGTTCGTTAGTTGGAGTTCTAGTTTCTATACTTATTGAGTTTGATGATGATGGATGAATCGATTCAGCAGTATTACTTTCAATTGTTTCATTGATTACCCCACTTGGCCAAATATTAGTTGGATCGATAACTGAACTTGCGTTGCTGAGTGGTTTTAAAACAGAAACAGTAGTAGTGGCACCACCACCATATTCAGGTTCAGATATATTTGACAGATTTTCAGAAGAATCTTTTATATTAGGGTTATGGTTAGTTAAAGGTCGAGATTCATTTTCATAAGATTTTGATGTACTAGCAGGTTTATCAGTAGACTTTGAAATAACCGAAGCTGGTTCTTCAATTGAAAATCGTTTTGTTTTGGATTGAGAAATAGAATGTCCTTTTGTGTTATTGAAAAAGGAACTATTAGAAGTATCTGTATCTTGAACTGTACCACTGGATTGTGGATTAAATGTAGAAGCAACAGACGTATCTTCCATATAAGATGTGTTGGTTTCAAAAACATTAGTTTGGGAACTCTTAACTCTTTTATTTCTAATAAGTGGTCTAACATGCTTCACTCTCTTTCTTGAGAGGTCTTCTTCAATTGTGGACTCAACAAGTATTGAATCTGTTGCCTTAGATGGTGACAAAGATCTCTTACGGGTTAATAAACTTTTTTTTTTTGGACTATCAGTAGAAGGGTGAGTAGGAGAAGATTGTATATTCTTTTGGAAACCATCAGAAGAAACGGATATAGGACCGTCAAAGACAACATTGTCAAAGTTTGCATTGTTTATTCGTAATGAATTTTGTGAATCTGACGGTAATGGAGGCAATAAAGATTTACGTTTACCAATCCGAGGAGAATCTGTATCAGCCTCACTATCAGAATCACTAGTGAAAACACTATTATGAGCTATATGATCATTAATGTTTTCACTTCTCGAAAATTGGGATGAAGGAATAATTGAACCTGGTAATTCAGGATCTGATTCACCTTCTGAAGCACTAGTAAAAATCTCTTTAGAGGTCCTTTTCAAATTTTTGAATGAAGTAGGAGCAGTATTTAATAATCTGTTTTTGTTTAATTTTTGATTTAATGATTGCTGATTTAATCTTTGAATGGCATCGTTCATCTTTCTTGACTTTTTTTTTGATGTTGTTGTGGACGAAGATGTGTCCACAGTTTTTGATAACGAATTACCGGAAGAAGTAAAGGAAGATTTACCTACCAAGACAGAACCGGGTTGTCTTGACGAAGCATCAGTGGGAATATCTTTTCTTTTATTGGACTTGGTAGACGACATGGTAGTCCCTGTGAAACAGGTATTAAGTAGAAGTTGAAGAAAACCAACATAATTACGACAAGAAAATTGAAACGAAAATAAAAAGTGCGAAAAAGAGAAGAATCCAACAGTACAAATAACAAACACAGAGAGAGAGAGAGAGAGAGAGTATATATAGTTATCATGGACGGTTTCTGGCGAAGCGAGTGGTAGGCTTGAAGCGGGATCCCGTAGGACCAGGCTGGGATGGTGTCTGACCCGGTTGTGGGGAATGAGATTGCTGTTTGCGTTGAGACCCGAACCTGGATGACGAGAGGGAGGTGGTTTGTTGGATGATCGGAGTGAACCTGTGTGGAGGAGACCTGTGAGTGGCCGTTGTAGTGGTAGTTGTAGTAGTGGTCTGATTGGCAGTAAATGTGGTGGTGGAAGGAGTAGTCACAGTTGAAACAGTGGTCTGTAAAGTCTGTCTTCTGTACATCTGACGATACGAATCCTTGACAGGAAGCCAATCGGGGAAGGGTTCTTCGTGGTCCTTGTAGTACTTGACCAAGGCCTTGTTAACGACGGTATCTGTTTCAGTGGGCCCATCCAGCTCTTCCCTAGAGATGGTGGACTTGACCTCTGAACTCAGGTTCTTGAGCTTTCTGAACATGGTTACAGAAGAATAAAGTGTTGTATTATGTTGTCGTAGTGTAAGAGCGAAAGATGTTCCCCATCAAGTTTGGTCTTTTTGACGCCAAAATGCTAAATATGAACTTTTCCACCACTGGAATACCTCAAACCATCTTCGGTTGTGCTATATATATATACGTATATGATAAAAAGATTGCCTAAAGACATTTAAACTTTGCTTGCTGCTTTTTAACACCTGATCAATCTTATAACACTTTCAACTTTTAACTTCTAAATATTTTTTTGTTATGTCAATTCACCTGCACTTGATTCTAACTAATTATATATATATATAAAAGTGAATTACTGACAATATGATAGCTTTAAAATCTTGGTGTTAAGAGTTTAATAGTTAAAATTATTCAAAAGTAACTTTTGTTTTTGGTACAATGCTACACTAAATAAGTAGTCCTTACTTCTGATGTTCAATGCTATCAAATGATAGTACGAACAGCAAAGTTTGAAGCATTTTGGATAATTGCATTATTGAAGCCTCCTGCTTCATGAAGTTCCTAAGGTACCAAAATAACACTTTGCAAAATCAAACTTTATGAACTGGGGCGCTTGGCTACAAATAGAATTGCTTGCTTTTTTTTATTGAAGGTGGTCTCAGTCACACACCCCGGATTCAGTCATTAAGCAATCAGTTAGTTGTAAAATTAAGGAATTGCTTTTGATACTTGATATTTGTTATTCCAAGCTATGCTGAGCATCTATTTTTCAAACCTATAAACTAGCGCTCGTTATATATTTTATATAGTTTTAAACTGATTCATCCTGTTGACATCTGACCAAATGATTCTCCTTAGTTACTATTATAAGAAGGAAAAGTTTGTTTGGTTTAACTAGAGCTATGAAGATAACGGCTTACAGTTTCCTTTTTAGGAAAGCCACTTCGCCAAGAATATCTATAAGCTGAAGTTATTTGTGGTCTCCTATCATTATTATACGGAGCCAATTATATTGTATTGTCAATGGTATCCTATCAATATAAATGGCCGCATTATGTGGAACACTACCCTTTGGCCAATTTGAATTTAATTGGGAAACATCGAAGCTGCTAGAATAAGTTAAACAAAATAAATACTGAGTGCACATATTAGTCATCGCTCATAGAGAGAAAGCTATTTAATATTTTAAGTTGAAAGTACCTTATTCAATCTTTATATAAGGAGCAATGAATCTCATATTAACGTAAGTGGTATATAAAAATATTATTCGAAGAAGAATTCATTCGCAATGATCCCAAATAAGGATAACAAATCTACCAAACCTTCTGATGGAGATGAAGATGCCGAACTGAACCAGGTTCCATACGAAGAAATCCTACCTTCTTTTGATATGTACAACTATATCTTAAACAGAGATAGAGTTCTGCCCCCTTTTTATAATGATGAAGCAGATCAACCTCCAGCACAACCTATTTTAACTGAAAATGAGCAGCTTGAATACATCGATCCAACCTGTGCTCCCGGTTTAACGATATCTGATAACTTAGATGCATTACCTCGTGTATCTTCTCCTATTAACATTAGTATCACATTAACTAAAAAAAACCATACCATTGATGAAGCTCCAATTATGAAAGAATATAAACCAGGAGACTTAATCACTGGATATATCATAATTGAAAACACATCCCCTGATCCAATACCATTTGAAATGTTTTTGGTGTCATTGGATGGTAAAACAACAAATAAGCCATCTGACACTTCTAGAATTCAACATACAACGTTTTTGAAAATGTTTGATTTTTGTGCTTGCTATCATATGGGTATCATTAGGGCTACTTCTTCAGGTGATGTTTGTAATGGGGTTGTACAAGTTTTCAGTGAAGCAACAAATGCAGAATATGGTCTACCAGATACAAAAGTTATATTAGGAAATTCAAGATACCATAAAGAGTTTATGTTCCGAATTCCTGAATTTCTATTAGACTGTGCTTGCAATCATCAGATGTATGAACATATTTCGTTGCCCCCAAGTTTTGGTATAGATAGAATAGCACTAAATGGCCAATGTAAGGATATTACGTTTAACAACTCTTTAGGTTATGGATATTTGAAAAATGTAAAAGGAGCCCCTATAAAAATCAGAGATTTTGCAGATGGTTATCAATCGATTTCATATTCAATTAATGTTCAACTGATTGGTGCTGACACTAGCAAATTTCCCAGGTTGAAAGGGCATACGAAAAATCAAGATATAAATCCATTATGGAAACATGATTTCGTTGTATATAAAGATGCACAACATTACTTTAGGATATCAACTTCTAAAACTAATTTTAATGATCCACCATCATTTTCAAATTCAATTCCTAATGCTGTTGAAAACCAAATTGATCAACTTCAGAAAATTTGTGAAAATGTTAAAGAAGAGCTTCAACAAAAGAAAGATCTCGTGGAATCTGGTATTACTGACATGGCATATTTGAACAGCATTGTAAGTCAGAGACCAGAATCGAAAAAGATACAACAATTACACAGTCAATCGGAATCAAATTCCTCAATATCGTATTCCGATTTGCAGTCTTTTCCATCCCGTTGTTTAATAGAAAACTTAACTTCGGCAAAAATAATCAAATCTTTTTTGTTCAAATGTGAGGGATCATTATCAATTAATGTCGCAATAGCAGAAAACGCTACAATCCCGGTTATAATTTCAAATAAATTAAGAAAGGCTTTAAAATACAAAAATGATTTAAATATTGGTATTCAATCACCTTCACCCCATGTGAGTAGAACAACATCAATGACAGATTCTGAATCATCTAAATCATCTTCGATAAGTCAAAAATCCATTAAACCACAGAAGATTACTGTTGAGCTCACTTTCAATCCTTTTAATAGATCATCTCCACCTTCTAGATTAACAATTATTCCAAAGCTTCAGGTTATCAATTTAGAATCCGCCTCAGACATTCCAATTTCTTTTACACCCTCGTATTTTATGGAATCATCAGCCATCCAATCTGTTCCAGGCAAGGTGGGAAGAGTGAAGAGACAAATGACTGCTAACATTGAGACAATTGAAAAATCTTTGAAAGAATTGGCTATAAGTTGCAGGGATGCCGGAGTAGATGGGCCAACACCAGGAGTATTAAAGTCAATTTATCGAGATATAGAATCCTTAAGTTCAATGAAAGTTCGAGTTGCGAATTTTAAAGTATTCCAACCTGTTGAAATAGAATCAGAAAAGAAAACCGCTGGTAAAATTTCATTAGATTGGGTTAAAAACCTAAAAACTGGGGTTTATACTGCTAAATTTGATATTGATTTGAAAGAAAATCAAAAGTTTATTGATAGTACAGATTGTTACTTTGGTCCTGGGTTTCAAAGTTGTCGAATATGTAGATTTTATGGTATTAAACTTGAGTTTGAATCAGCAAGCAATGCAAAGTTTGCAAATGTTTTTGCAACTTTACCTATTAGAATTACTTAATATGTGCATTATTTTATTATACCATAGCAT
This sequence comes from Ambrosiozyma angophorae, assembly GCA_030567475.1. Taxonomy (NCBI): domain Eukaryota; kingdom Fungi; phylum Ascomycota; class Pichiomycetes; order Pichiales; family Pichiaceae; genus Ambrosiozyma; species Ambrosiozyma angophorae. Next base: position 128,150 of record JAJLSH010000214.1, read on the forward strand.
TAAATTAGTTAATATTATTCGTTTCACTTATAAAAAATCATTTATCATTATTACTCACTTAAATTGAGTAAGTACGACGCCTTTTCAGGTATTACTACTTTATACGCATTTCTAATCAGTACAGATATATTTTTTATCACTGAATATATCGTGCCCTCAATAAAAGTAAAGATCTCGTTGAAATGTAAGTTTTAATTGCTAAGAGATAAATCAAGCTATGTGAGACCTGATTTTATCTATTTTCCCTTAAGGGTAAATATGCAAGGGCAAACTTTTCAAGGAGAAACTGGTAGTATAAAGGCAGACTCTAAATATGAGATCTATTGTTTTACCAACAATCGTTCACCAACAACAAGACCCTTTCCCTCTATGAATTTTGCTGTTTTCGACAATAAAGCCAAACTATCCTCATCAGGTTTAGAAAAAGTAAATTTCTCAACATTTGCGGGAAATTCAGGAATAATAACTGTAATTTGGGCAACTGGTTGAATACTAAAATTAAACGTTTTTATATTAGTAAAGTTAAAATTTGAAAAATCAATAATCGCATATTTACTTGGTTCCTCATTCCAGATAATTAATTTTCTAATAATCTCTTTATAACTATTATTCATAAACCTTATTCCCTTCGAGTTGTCGAAAGTGATTGTAATGGTGGTGGTTCCTATAGGTAAATATAATTGATATCTAAATTCCTTAATTTTGACGGGTATATATGTAAGGTCAAAGACATACGGCTTTTGTAAATTCAATGTGGCCAAATTAATTGCTCCAAAATTATCATTGTCAGCATAGGTATTATAGTGGTATTCATTATACTCTTCAAAGTTGTTATTCAATACATCTAAATCATTTGATTCCCATCCATACCTACTAAAATTTTCTATTATGTTTATTCTTTTCAGGTATGTTAGTCTAGAAAGTTGAGACATCATATTGTCAAATTGGATTTGATGTTTATCTAAAGATTCATGATCCGATATATAAAATTTGTAATCAATTGCCTCAAAAACTTTGACTGACAATGGTATACTTTTCATTATTTCTTTTGTAAAACGAGGAAATTGAAACTCAATATGTGATAAGTTTACCAATCCGCTAAAATCAAAGTCTTGTTCAACATCAATTCTTTCTGTTCCACTTGAAGACCTCTGTTTAACTTTCAACCAAGTTACAGAATCATTTCGAAAGACGAATTTAAATGAACCCCAGCAATCATCTAAATTTAATTCAAGTTTTTGTAAATGAACACATCCTTCAATAAATCTCTCTCCAAATTCATTTAAGAAAGTAATATCAGGGGATAATTCTAATAATGAAATGGATTTCATAACAGGTTGCAAAACGTCACACCAAATTCTTAAATTTTCAAAATAAGTATTGGTCAATTCAATTTTCAAAATAACCGTAGTTGAATTTTGTATCTTTTTCAATTTTTCAATAATATCATTTAAATTTTCTTCAGCGTACATATCATAACAGCACACAAAAATGAGGGACATATAACATGTTGGATGAGTTATTATTCTATTTAGCCATTGGTCAACATCTTTAACTTTGGAATATAATTTAAGTTGTTTAAGTTGAATATTCTTATTTTCTATACTATTGAAGAGATAGTCTATTTCTGGACTATCAACCTTCAGGCTACATTTCCCAATATCACGAAACCAAACATATCCTGAAACATGAATTTCTACAGATGCAATCCGGAATATTGAAGATATTATAGAATCATGGACTTTTGAAGAAACATTGTTTGTCTCATTTGGAAAGTACTCTGATAAATCAACAAATAGTGCATAGATTAAACGGAAAACTTTAATGATGATTTCTAATGGCAAATCATACAATGTTTGAATAAATTTGTTTAATGGAAGTTTTTGATTCACTAACCCAATTGGTTTATGTATAAGTATAAGTTTGTTACATTCTTCCATCAGTGAAATTGAGTTTCCTGAACTGATTGATTAATGAAAGGGTGATAATGAATTATCTTGTTCACTTTTAGTTCAACAAATTAACCATATCGAACCGAACGTTCAAGATCGGAAATATAAAGGTGCACAACAAACTTGTTGTTGTGACTTTGCTTTGATAAAAATTAATTGAAAAAGCGATTATTTCTAGACTACCCAAGAAACCTGTTGTAAAACAGGGAAAATGCCATCAGTATTGATTTAGGACTGTTGACTTTATCACATTCTTTTCTTAAATGTCATTACACTTTTGTCAAACTATTGCATATTAAATTAGAACTGTTATCTACGGCTTTAGAATCAAATACCCATTTGAAACCTAAATGGTATCCATAACGAAAACTTTGATGTGATTATGCTAATCCTCATTTACAGCCTTTGAATGTTGACCTATTCAATATTATCTTTGAAGAACTTTTTTATTAACTGCTAATTACTTCATATTACTACACTAAAATTACAAATAAGGGCATCCCATATTTATCATTCAACCTAAAACTTCACTTTAAGGGTAAATCCAACAACCATAAATCTAACAATAGAATAGAATAAAGCACTCATGAAACTAATTACTGCAACGAATATAATAAACGCATCATTTCTGGCATCATTATATCCATCACCAATAATTGTAGAAGATAGTGGGAATAACCCTAAGGAGCAAAGACCTGCAAAGCAATACATGGTAGCATATCTTGAACCAAAGACATCGGCTCTAACGATTTGTGAACAACAAGTAGGCATTAATGAAAAAATACCACCATAAAAGAACCCATAACAAATAGAGTATAACCATAATGCAGGTGATTTGGATTTAAATGGTAGCCATAAAATTAGATCAATAACACCAGTAATAACTAACAATGATATAATGATATTATAAGTTCCAAACCATTTATCAGCTAAAACACCAGCTAAATACCTTCCGATAACGGCAAAGGCATTAATAACGATCACAAATAAAAATGCTTCGCTTTCAGTATATCCATTCTTAACAGTAATAAAAGAAAAATAAGAACTGGTTAAACTGACTGTCATTTCAGCAAATACACAAGCTATTAGATTTAGAGTATATCTTTTATCGTGAATAACTCCTTTATAATCAAAAGAATTCTTCAAATAAATTTTTAATTCTTCTTTAAGAGTAGTTGGATTTTTTTCAGTTAACTTCCTTTCTCTAACAAGAACAAATGCAATACTTAAACAAAACATTTCAACAAATCCAACACATCTCATTGCCCATTTGAATCCAATTGAAACATAAGCTTTTCGCAGCATAACAGGAAATAAAACACCTCCAACACAACCACCTGTACCAGCCATTCCAATGGCAGTTGCTCTTTGTTTCTTGGGAAAATAATGAGATACAGCACCAACTAAAGGAGATATCAGAATTCCTGTTCCAACACCAAATCCAACACCAAAGGATAGAATGAATTGATAAGGTTTAACACAATTAGCCAAAGCAAATAATGATACAACTGATAAAACACTACCAATAATCAGAGGCCATCTGGTACCATTTCTATCAAAAAGAGTCCCTGAAAAGATCATACATAACATTGATAAGCAAGAATTTATAGCAAATATCCATGAAACCGTTAATGTGTCCGTGCCAACTAACTGATTTTCCAAGATTTGTGTTTGAATCACCCCGCTTGAACCGAGAATCCCCCAAACAGGGATCAAGCCCATGAATGAACCGAAAACGACTAACCAGCCTTTGGTATTATGACAAGGGTACTCAAATCCATCGTCATCAAAAATACTAGGAGTTACTACCTCTGATGTTGTCTGATTTTCATTCACCTGATCTTCAGGGATTAAAGTTCGATGAAAACTTTGACCAGATGAGATAACTACTTCTGAATGTGATTTGAATTTTTGAATTTCAACTTCTATAGGAGGTAGGATTTCTGCGTTCTCCATCCTTCAAGTGGTTTGATCAGATACATATATTTGAAAATATTGGCTTTATCAATAGCGTTCAGGTTGTTTACAATATATTGATTACTAATGTTGAACAGAGATTGCCTTATCTTGGTGCATTTCCCTTGACCGTTAATCGCCTAAACTGCTTGCTCGCTTATGATGTCTGACCCGTTTATCTCGGATGTCAACTTCCTTCCGAAGAATCATTATCTACGTTAACTCATACTTTTTGCTTGGTCTACCTTTAGTTAGAGGAAAACCTGCCCTTCTATATTTCATAAGATGAAAATGGAAATAACCAAAGTAAATATTAATACATACGTAATACATTTAAATAAACAAATAAAAGACAAAGGACAAAGATAAAAAAAAATTATAAATTAATAGTAAAATAATTTCAAAGTTATAAAAAAACGCCAAAAGCCCCTAGAATACTCCAACAAATAGCAAGAACATCAAAATACAAACACAAAAAAACAAAAGCAAAAGCAAAAAAAAAAAAAAATCAGTAAGGAAGTTCAAATTAATCAGTGTAATCTCTTTTTTGTCCTTTGCGGTTCAACTGAAATTTTTCTTTCCCTATGACAATCCATAACATGTCTAAAGTAAGTAGAAAATCTTGAAGCCCCCCCTCTAGTACTGACAACTCTAACATTAGCATAACAATTTTTGTAAGGGCATTGAACAGCCTCAATCGAACTTCTTCTTGAGCCCCTTATTTCAACTGCATTTCTGTAATAATAAGGCTCTTCAACATGACCGCCGGTGGTGAAAATACCATGAATATGTAATAAATGAGTGGCATAGCCAGAAGTATTCATATCAAAAAAAGATTTTTGCCAATCTGAACCAGATAAATCAATCTTACAATATGGGCATAATCCTTCTCGTTGGAGTGCTATGGTTGGATTGTTTAATCTTTTTTCTTCTAACTTTCTTAAATGTCTATAAACACGGGGTGTATAATCTGTAACTGGTGTATTCTTTTGATCATCATGGTCGTCGTGTGAAATGTAAACGTATTGACTATTTGGATTTTGATTTTCAAAATCAAAATATTCTTTGGTGATTCGATTCCATTGTCTGAATGTACGGAATGCAGGCAATTGATATATTGGAATATCCGAATCTTTAAAAATGTATATTCTATTTTTTTGTGGAAGATTTTGAGTACAACCCGCATGTTTACCACTATCAATTAAATTGATAACTTCTGGATGAACATCATCATATCTCAATGGTTTTCTTGGTTGTTGTGGGGGTTTATCAGGGTGACTAAATCCAAATAAAAAATCGTATGAAAAATCCTCTGTCAATGGTTTTCTTAATTCTGGTAAGGTACAAAAGGTACTAGTGATATCAAACGCAGCAGGTTCCAATTCTGATGGGATGATTCTTTTTTGTTTGAGTTTTTCTTCTTTACAAGCACTGGAAACAAAAGATTCTTCAGGAATAGCTACTACAGCAGGCTCTTCAATGGAAATGGGAGAAAATGTAAAAGGGATAACATCCGATGTTTGGGAAGTTTCAGGTTGCATTGATGTGCATATAGAACGAGTATCATCTGGAGTTGGTAACCTGAAAGCTTCATAAGGTGCTTTCATTGATTGGATATCTGTTGGTGATACAAAAGGAAACGAAGTGGGATCGTCTTTCAGCAACTTTTGCTTTTTATTTCTTTTATAGTCTGTGTATAGCTCTTCAAAGCTTGCACTTGAGGTATAATTTATTTCATTAACATGAACTGCTTGGCCTGTGGATTGACTAGCTGGATTAACTGTACTTGTAATACCTAATTCCAAATTCAAATAATTTTCTAAATCAAAATCAATCAACTCCTCTTTTTCGTCCATTTCAATATCAAGCTCAGGAAAGAAATCAACAAGTTTGAGGTCAGGTTTCTCGGGGGTTAGTTTATCGATATTATATTCTTCTTCCTCTTTTGATGATGATTTTGAATGAATTTTCTCAGCTTGATCATATTCGAAGTTAAAATAATCCTCTATATTAAAAATGCCATTGTTTCCTGGGTCACTTTGGTTGCTTAATGTCATGGGGAAGTTTTAAAAAATCAAATGGAATGTTTTTAAAAGGATTTGCAATTAAATACACAAGAAATTGCTTAAGATAAGTTGATGAGTTTATCAGCTATTTAAACATTGTATGAACTTTATTAATAACAATTCAATTTTCTGTATTTATATACTACTTTTAGATTGAAATCCTTCCATTTGATTCTAAGGTTATATCTGAGGTTTAGTTTTTGAACGGTTTATGAAAAGAAAAATTTATTGGTGTTCATATGAGCAGAGTATTCTCAGATTCAAAAAAAAGAAAAAGCACTTCCAATATTTATTTTCTTTTCCAATAAAAATATAATATATCTTGTTCGAAATCAATAAACTTTTAAAGTCATCGAAGCAATTTGTTTCAATGTGGAAAACCCAATTTTCATTTTCAAGAACACAACAATGTGCAACTTTACAACATAGCCTTTGTCATATTAACTATGATTGTTGCCGAGACTGCTGGTGTCGGTTTCACGCGAAACAACATTTTTCTGGTCATATTTAGTTTGTGGCTGAAAGACCCGTCGGTAGCGGATTTACAAATTAAAATCCAATTGCAAACTACATTCACAAAGAAAATCATTAAATAAAAGAAAAAGTAAAATTAAAACTAAATATACATCATAAAATAATAGTAAAAATAACAACCAAAAAGTCAAATAAAAGATAGTAATATACAAAGATAAATATAATCTCAATGTACATCAAATAATATCTATTTCATATGCATTTATAAAAAAAGGGTAACACTTACAAGGTTCATATAGTTTATGTAAAATCACTGTTCAGTAGGATCAGAAGTTCCATTAGCCGAACCTACAGATGAAGAATTACTACCTGGTTGCGGCGAAAATCTTGTAGTTATATTACCGTTAGCGTTAGCATTATTTTGCTGTGTTTGGTTTACCAGAACTGGTTCTTTTGAAGGTGGTTGCGGTGACTGTTGAGTAGACTGAACGGGTTCCTGTGTTGACTTCTGTTGCTGCTGTTGTTGCTGTTGCAATTGTTGTTGTTGTCGTTGTTGCTTTGCAAGCTGTTGTTGTTGTAAGAATTGTTGTTGCTGTTGCAATTTCTGTTGCTGTTGTTGCATCTTTTGTTGTTGTAATCTCTGAACTTCTTGAGCTTGAACATCCGCTTTACCTTGAGCAAGATGCTTAGCCTGCAATAATTGAATTTGCTTGCGCTGTGAATTAGTTAACTTCAGATTACTTGCCAGAACAGATAATTGCTGAGGTGTTAGTGAACTTAATGTAGGCTTGATATTATTTGGTACATTTGCATTGGCAGTCTGCCTTGAGGCAGCAGGATTATTAACTTGTTGTTTCTGTTGCTGTTGTTGTTGCTGCTGTTGTTGTTGTAATTGTTGTAATTGCTGTTGTTGCTGTTGAAGTTTTTGCTGGCCCCTGGATTTCAACTTGGCCAAATACTGAACTGCATATTTAGTAACTTCTTCTTTTGAAAATTTTGGATTTTCAGTTTGAATTTGTGTAATGATCGAAGCGACTTGTTGTTGAGAAAATTGGAATTTAGGTTGTGGTTGAGTTCGTGATTGTGTTAATGGTTGTTGGGATTGAGGTGCGACGTTGATAGATTGTTGAGCTGGACTCTTTTGAGGAGCCATTTGCTGCTGAGGGTAAAGTTGTGAATGTTGCTTAGAATGAGGTGACATTGATAACGATGCAGACCCAACCGAAGGAGAACTAACATTTGAACCGCCTATTTTAGAGTTTTGTAGAATAGCTTCTGGAGTTGGAACATGAACTGTAGAAACCGAAGCAGCAGGGGAAGGTGGAATAGATATAGACTGATTAACGCCGACATTTTGAGGGATTGGAGATGAGTTACTTGAGACAGATCTGGAATTTTGAACTCGTCTAAGGATTTGTTGTTGTTGTTGCTGTTGTTGAGGGGATAAAATTTGTTGTTGTTGTAGTTGTTGTTGTTGCTGTAATTGTTGTTGTTGTAATTGAATTTGCTGTCTTTGTTGACTTTGAATAGCTTGCCTCTGTAAAAGTTGCTGTAGCTGTTCGGGAGTGAACGGGGTCCCATTTGGAGTAGTTGGTAGCTGAGGAATCATTCCTGGAGTAGATGGTCCTCTAACTGGGACCTGCGGTGTCATTTGCATAGGAACTTGCACAGGCATTTGAACCGGGACATTAACAGGAACAGCATTCGTAGTAACAGGAGTAGATGGGTTTGAACTATTTTGAATATGGCCGTTAACCATCATTTGCTGCTGTTGTAATTGTTGTTGTATTTGTGGAGGTATAGGTTGCTGAGCATTCTGCTGTTGCAAAGCAACAGGTCTTTGTTGTTTTTGCTGGTGCTGTTGGTGTTGCGGAAGCCCAGATTGTGGGTGTTTTTGAAAGCTGCCTGGCGTTGGTTGTCCTTGCTTTGCTTGTTGGCCGTTATAAGGAGTCGGAATTCCAGTTCTCATCCTAGGGAAGGAACTAGGAGGAACCGGGCCATCTTGAGCATAATCTTCTTGAATACCTCTATCCCTTTCAGATTTTAACATAGATAATCTTTCAGGAGTTGGAGTATCCTGATGTTTTTCTTCCATGACAACTTTACGTGGTTGTTGCGATGGCTTCCTAGTACTTTCTCTTTTCTTCATTAACTTTCTCATAGCATCAAACATTGAACCCCATCTTAGTCTTTTATGGCCTCTTTGAATAGATTCAACCCCAACACCTAAAGGAGATATTCTTCTTTTAGTGGTTGCTTGAACTCTGTGAGCCTCCTCTAGCCAAAGTTTCGCCTTTTCTGCCGAACTACCTCTCATATCAGTAAATTGAAACTTGTCATTTAGTTGAATATATCTCTCAAAACATTGCCATGGAGTTCTTCTTTCAATATTTGATGTATATGATCTAGTGGGTTTAGAAGAGAGATGAGAAGAAATAATACTCCAGTTGAATGAAAAATCAGTAACGTATTTAATCAAATATTTATCATCCTGAGGTAACCAAATAGTAGGTATCCTCAACTCCAAATCTTTAATAGTAGGGGGACTCGGAGGTTTTAAAATATTGAATCTTCTATAAGAACCAAAAACACCTTTTTGATATGGAACACCAGGCCCATGATGCTCATCTTCTTGTTTTGTGAAGAAAACCTTACTATATAAGGCTTCCTCATCGATTGGAGGTAACATAGCAGATATATTAGAATATTTATTTCGTTCAATAATATGATTAACTTCATCATCACTAAATGGATCATATGTTTTAATATTATTAATAACAGACTGCTCAACAGTAGTAAATTCAGATATATCAGCATAAATATTAAACGGCCCATTGATTTTATCTTTTTCATAATCTTCAAAAGTGAATTCAGGTAATTCTGGAGTTTCAATATCTCTAAAATCAGTTGGTCTTTCAATTAGTTTAGAAATGTCATAAGGTTCTTTTTCAACAGATTCCACATCCATTTCTTCTTCCTCTTCTTCTTTTTTTTCTTCTTCTTCGTTAGTCTTTTCTACTCCTTCCATTTTAGCGCCAATTTCTTCATCTTTATTAACTGGCAGAAAATTAATTGGAGCACCTTTAATACAACAAACTTTACCATATGTCCAATAATCTTGAATGGATTGGGCAATAAGAAAGCACTGACATAGTTTAAATCTTCTTTCTTGCTTCATATCAACAGATAACCATTTAGCTTCGGATAATAAATTATCCCAATGCGTTGGAATTTTACTTTTTGAAATAAATGGATCCACAAATTTCTTTGGTTGTCTTAAAGACCAACTATGCTTTCTCTTCAATTCTTCGATTCGATTATATAGAACGGACACTTTACCTTCTACTAAGGATGTTTCAAATGAATCAGTATTTAATGCTTTGTGAGCTCTTAATAATAACTTTGGTAATGGTAATGTCTGTTGATGATAATATAATTCAGTAAGTGACCGAGCTTCAGGAACCTTATGAGGTTTATCTTCCGGTAATAATGTAACTATTAATTTGTTTATATCAACGTTATCATAATCAAGATCTCTTTTGGATTTAGCTTCACTTCGTCTTGCTCTAGAACCTTCTGCATACATATGAATTAAACTAGAAAGAGTTGGAGGATCATCCGGATTTGACTCAACATGTCTTTTAGTTATAATGGCAGGAGATATGTTATCATGATATTGTCTCATCGGAGTTGGCTTGGGAGTTTGATTTGAAGATGGTATTGCTTCTTTGGTAGGAGTGTCTGTAAGAATTGGTGATTGTGTTTTGGTAAGAACTTGGTTTTCAGGTATAGTTTCCAGTTTCTTCGGTTCTTTAGAAGGTTCAGAAACAAGAGATGTTGTAATTGAAGGCACCTGTCCAGGTGGTTCAATTTTCCTTATTTTCTGAGGAGGAGCATTGACATCATCAGTTGAAGTTGTGATTACAGTACTGAAAGGTGTAGTTATCGATGGAACAATTGTAGCAGATGCAGTACTCGCAGGTTGAGCAGATACAGCGGTTGACTTTGAAATTTGTCTTTGAGGAGGTGAAGGTCTTCTATTCTTATTTTCATGGGATAACATTTGAATATTAAATTCATGGCCATTTTCTAAATCATTTTTCTCTAAGAAAGACATTAATTTATCTTCAATCTGTAAAACTTGATCGTTAGAAATAGGTAGCAAAGGCAATCGAGATACACAGTATAATTCTGCCAGTTTCCTCTTTCTATTTCTAAGAATCTTATTGCAATCTTGGCGTCTCTTCTCAATTGACTCAAGTCGTATTCTATCCATCGAATATTGCAATTGCTGACTTTGAGAACCATTTTCGGGAGTTGTATTTTGAGTAGGAGACTGGCTCATATCTTTTACCTGTTGTTGATGATGATTAACTGGGTAGAACCTGGTCGTGTGCGCGTCAAAAGACGAGGGCGAATTTTTCTGGACAGGTAAAAAGGCAGCTCAGCTGATATGAAGATGCCGGAGTTGCAACAAACGAGTAACTTCAGTGAATGTTAGCAGACTAGCCAAATATGTTGCCAGCAGATATAAATTGACAGCAGTGGTGCACAACAGGTGTTCGAAGTGTGTCCGTGGCCCTCTCTCAACGTAATCAAAGAACGTTGTTTTTTTGTTGTTGTGAAAATTTGCCCCGACGGCTCGCGGGTGGCGGTGCACGGGTTCTTTTTCTTAATTTATTTTATTTTATTTTACGTTTTGCTAACGTATTTCACTACTTGCAAGGCTTTTCGAACAAGCCTTCTGGAACGGGTATACCTGGTGACAGAATCTTGGTACTGAGGATCACTCCAGGTATTGTCATAGTATATCCAGCCTTCTGTCTCCGTAATGTACTTTGCAGGACCATTGTACTGGTTAGCAGGCTTCCATTCGGATTCTAACCATTTCCATTTACTTTTCATTTGAGGTTGTTTTTCATATAGGTTTGGGAAAACAAACCCATCCAAGTTATCACAAATCTTCTCCAAAGAGCCATTTGTGTAACTTCCCCTTTCTAGTGGCAACAGCATTGGTGACCATCCTATTCCTACCCATCTTCTTTGATTTTCATAAACTTGTAATTCAACAATCATGTTGATATCACCATTTGGTTGAGTTTGATTTTTTAAAATCTTATGATTAGCATTATATGGTAACCTCTTTGCCAATTCCAAGGATTTATCCTCTACTGAGAATTCCAATCCAGTTAAAAACATTACAAATCGTCTAACATAATCACTTCTCCAAATTAAATGTTGAATAGCCATCATCCAGCTTGAATTCCAAGTAAATAATAAAACACCAGTAACGGTTGCAACAGAATTCTCAAAAGGAAATACAATTCTCATAAGAAATATATACCCAGGTGTTAATAAGAGCATACTCGTAATTAATCTCTTTATTTGAATTTGATTAAAATTTGGATATCTTGATAATAGAAAACTGAATCTAACATTCATATTTTCTAATCTATCCAACATTTCTTCTAATGTGGGTTTATAAATTATATCTGAATTTAGATCTAATAGTATCGTAGTTGAAAACCAAACCATGCCCGAAAAAAATAATGAGAATAATATAGGTAAGACTAAGTACGATAACCAATTCCAATTTCGTAGGAGTGTCACATATAAAGCAACGATAATAAAATTATGTTGTTGATTTGCATTAGTCCATGTTAATAGTGATAATGCTTCATCTATCATTATGATTGCTGGATAAGCTGTATGTAATGCTGCCGTGATTTCAACCGGGTTATCTTGGATCATTGATTTACCTTTACTCGTTGAAAAGACATATCTTTGGGTGACAAACTCCGATGTTACCTTCTCATCCGGTAGTAGTGCACGTTCTGGCGTTGACATAATCGATGAAAGTAAACAGTGTAAGTGATATTCATCCTAAAAGACAGAAGTTGGAGTAACTACTTTGTAGTTATTTCTTAAACTTTAATCAAACTTTTGTTGCTTCTGCGAGTGGCTTAGAAATTATAGTACATTACAAAAAAACCAAAGATACAATTATAAAAAAACGTTAAATTATCTACTGCAGTTAGTTAGATAGTTAATATATACAAAACTTACTTTTTCTGTGCTCATTTGTTACTTACCCTATCTAATAAATTCTGGACCGTTTTTAAAGCATTCCATTCTTCATCAGTAATTTTAATCGAATTACTTCCAGTTTGATTAAATATCTGCATTGATTTTAAAGCCAAAGAAGCTAACGAAGCACTTTCCATAATTCCATTATTTAATTCATCGTTAGTGTATCCCATAAATTCATCAAATTTATTTTGTTCATTTAAATTTTCTTCTATTCTTAAATTGTTTTGCCTATGAATTAAATTATCTGCCAATAAATTTAAATTCCTTAATTTATTTTGAATTTTTTTATTAATTATATGAGTCATATGAAATGGTAATAATAATTTTTTATAACTTTTAAATATTGGATTAACTGATTCATTTAATTCTTTTAATGAAAATGATTTATTAAACATTATTAAATTTAACTTTTTTTCAGCTTGTGAATTATCACCAAATTTTTTTAATATATTTTTAAAACCTCTTGCAACTTTATGATCAGATAAAGATATTAATGAGTGATTATGAGGTATTCCTTGAATATTAACTATATAAATTTCTTCAGCTTTGAAATCAAAGATTAATGTATATCTTGCTTGACATCCTGATCTTAATGACGGAACTTCAATTTCTTTATCAACTTCATTTGAAAATGAATCAGATGTTGGTGATATTATATTTGATAAAGAATCTGGAACTATAAGTGATGTAAAGGAATCAAATTTAGTATATAAATCTTCTGTATCATTATCTAAATTTGCAGTAGTTAATATAATCGAATCTCTTTCTTTTGTTTTATTTTGTTTCACTAATGCATGTTTTCTTTTATTTTGTGTTGATTTACAACATAAGAGATTATAAGATCCATTTCTATTTCTAAATTTTTCATCACCAATAAATAAATGTGAATAAAGTAACCAAAATGGTATAAATTGTTTAAATGATAATTTTAAACAAGCACCTTTCCAACTCATTGCAAATAATTCTTTTATAAAAAATGTGTATGGAACTAAGGATTCAGTATGATTATTTTCATCATCTAAAGGTAATTGACACTTTAAAAATAAATCTAAACATGTTTTAATAGAACAATTATTTGGTATAATTAAATCATAATTTTCATAATTTGGTAAATAATCAGGGATCAATGCACTTTTTTTAAGTTTTTCAAAATCAAATGAAATTTTATTTAAATTTTTTTTGATAATTTCTTTATGTTCATGTTGTCTTTTTAATTTTAATTTAATTTGTTCTTCTTTTAAAATTTGTTTTTCCTGTGGAGTTAATTCGACACAATGGTTTGTTGCCTTTTTATTTAATCCTTTCCATGGTTCTTTAACTTGAACAAATTTAATTTGACCAGTTTTTAAATTATTATTATTATTATTATTATTATTATTATTATTATTATTATTATGATCACTTAAATTCTATAATATTTTCAAAACAAAAACAAAAGAAAAGATTGAAAATTATGTTAATATTAGAGGGGATATCCTAAATTTGCTTTTTTATTATTATTAAACATAAACATACATTTTCCTGAGAAGGATTAAACATGGTCAATACTTTACATTAATGTATGTTTTATAAATCAAATAATTTATTAAGATATAGAAATTAAATGTATCAGCTCGTCGATTGGCGCGTCGATTGATAACGCCCAATTTAGCTGTCAAAATTTTAGATAAGGGAATTCAAAGTAACCACTTCAAATACCGAAGTACAGATGCTTGCTAAATTGTAATTAAAATTATAACAACTTGTACGATCATTATTTCAATGAAAACTTTAATGTCTCGATGATGATGATGTTGTTGATTATGGTATAGTAGATCGTGCATCTGCAATTTCATGTATAATAGTTTCAATCATTAAACTTTATTAATTCGTTGTATTTATACAAAATTATAATTAAGTTAATTAAAACAAGACGAAAAAAAAAAAAAAAAAAGAAAAAATAGAATAAAAACTGTAAAAATTGAAACAAAAAAAAAGAGTAGAATAGAATAAAAAAGAACGGATAAGAATAAAAGGGTAAACAAAAGGTAATGTAATGAAATTTCAAGTAATGAGATTGTACTAAAAAAAAAATAAGAATAAAAAATATATAAGTCAGATTAAGAATAAAAAAGAAAGGATAAAAAAAAAAAAACAAATATGAAAAACTTAACGTACAGTTAGGATAGAGAATGACAACTCAGTAGAATCTCAATAAGAAAATTACAAATATAATCAAACAGTAATACTACCAACACCACTTTCACTAACACTATTACCGTCTAATAAATAATCAACTTTAAATTTAACTTTAACAATTCCATTTTTGTATTCACCAGTTTTAGAATGAATAATTGCAATTTGTTCAATAATATTATTATTTATTAAAGAATTATTAATTGAAGATTTAAGATTTAATTCAAAAGCTTTGGTAACTGCTAATGCAAATTTTAAATCTGTAATTTTTGAATTAATTAAATTTGAAGAAATTTTAATATTTAATGTTAAAGGATTTATTGATGATTTTCTATATGTAATCGTTAATGCATTCGATTTAAATAATTCAATTTCTGGAATTACTGGTGATGGTGTTGCAGTTGCAGTTGTTGATGATAAAGGATTAGGTGAAGATAAGAAATCCAATCCAAATGGATCTAATTGTTTAGGAATGGTGGATGTAGTTGGTGGATTTAATGTTGTTGTTTGAGTTGAATTACCAAATAAGTCCATCACAGAAACCGATGGCGGTTGAGGTGATGTCGATGGGAATGAAACATTATTTGTTATAGGATTTGTTTGATTTGAGTTACCAAAAGATAATCCACCTAGATCAGATAATAAATCAGCCATTGCATCTTCTGTTGTTGGGGCCTTATTAGTGTTTGTATTATTTGTAGGGGTTGGTGTATCATCTTTATAATCATCATCAAAATCAATTAAATTTAATGCATTTGATGCACCATTTGTTTTAATTTTGGATGCATTTGTAATATCACCATTTGATAATAGAGAAGCTTTTTCTAATACATTATTAATTAAGTCATTTATTGATAACACATTACTGATTTCATCTTGATCATATGAATCATCATGAATTAAACTTTGAATCTTTGGTTGAGAGGATTTTATTGAACCAATTAATTCATCAATAGTTTCATCATTTTTATCAATTGGTTTACCAGCATTTGTTAAATTATTTAACATTTCATCCAAAATTTGAGTCTTTCTTTTCAATCTTTCTAAATCTGAATTAACTTGTTGTTTTGATTCTTCTAAAGATTCATCTTCTTTAAAACCAGACATGATTTTCATCAAATCATTTGCTTCTTGTAAATCTTGTGGTCTACCTCTTCTAACTAATTCTTGTAATTTTGCAGATTGTGCTAATCTTTCTTCTTTTTGTAATTCAGAAATTGATTTTAAATTATCAGAAGGATTTAAAACAGCAACATCTTCCTTTTTAACAGCAGGAAACTCATAACCTTTTGATCTCAATAATCTATACATGTCTTTAATATAACCTAAATCTTCTTTATATCTTGAAGTTTTACAGATAGTTTGAACCCATTCAGATATTGTTGATAAAATTAATCTTTGAGTTCTAGTATAGGCAGGTGGAGGCCTTTCCGGAAACTTTCTAACTAATTCATTTAAAAATTCTTTTCTTGAAATTTGTAAATGAACAGGATAATTACAATTTTTAACTAAATAATCTAATAATTGAATGGCTAATTCTGAAACCTGTGGATCTTTCGAATTGATTAATTTAACAGTAGCAACACATGCTTCTCTTGGTAAATTCCCTTGTTTTGAATTAATTAAATCACAAATTTCTAAATTTAATGCAATATTTGGTTCATCTAATGATGGACGACAAGCACGATCTAAAATATTATCAAGACTTGTTAGTATAAAAACAAAAAAAAAAAAAAAAAAGCAATTCGAATTAAAAATATTGATTCAACTAATCACATACGTATTCTTCTTAATAGTTTACCACTAAAACCTTGTAAGGATGATAAAGATGACATTTTTATTTTATTTTATTTTATTTTAATGGGATAAAGGGATGCAACCGGAAGTTTGAAGATTGAGGGATTGAATTTTTTGGAGAATGATTAGAAGCGGAAAGTTCGATGGTAATACCCAGTAGAATAAGTGCAGAGTAAGTAGTTTAATTAGTCAGTGCAAAGAAAAAAAAACCCCCTTTCCCAAGAGTAATAGTTAGTTAAAAAGGAATTCTTCCATTATTAACAACTGTTTGCTGTTTTCATTGAGACAACAGAATCCGCTCAATTGTCCTCGGCGAGTCGATCGACGCACGTCGTTGTCGTCGATAATACGCCACATTATGCTGCGCCCCTAATCCATGTGCCACCACCGCCACCACCGCCACATTTGCTTAAATTTTTTTTTTTTTTCTTTCCCCGCAAAATTACGTAATTTTCAGCGTCACGTTTTGTTTGTTTGTGTTTTTTTTATTTTTTAACAAAACATTCTATTGAAGTGGATCTTTTATCTTTTATGATACGGAATTACATTAGATTGATTAATTTAAAATAAATATTGATATCTAATAAGTCTTTTCCCCTTTTTTTTCTTTTTTTTTTTGACTTTCCTCTGTGATTTGCTTTATCTTTTTTTTTTTGTTTTATGTTTTTAATTTTTTGAAAGTTATTCATTTATGCCAAGAAAAGATCAACTTTCGGTTAAATATATTTTATTATGTTAACTTTATTAAAATCAATAAGGGTTAATGATAGTAGTGGTGGTGGTAATATTCATGGTGATGATGATTATATATTTAACTATCCATGTTCAATAAATAATAAACATTTTGATTGTTATCTAAAATTATTTGATAATACAATTTATTTAAATAATCAAATAAAATCAAATGAATTAAGTGAAATAAATAATAATAATGATAATAATAAAGGTAATAATAATAAAATACCAGTTAGAGGATGTTTTCAAATTAAATTAAAAAGAAAAAGTTTAATTAATATTAAAAAAATTAAAATTAATTTAATTGGCTTTAATAAAAAATCATTATTTTTAAAAAATCAAAATAATTTTAATATTGACTTTATAAAATCATATGATTTTGATTATTATAAATTTTTAAATAATGAACAAATTTTATTTGATTCAACTGATAATAATGATAATAATCTAATTAATAAAGAACTTAATTCTTTTGAATTTTTATTTTTAATTGATGATAATTTACCACAATCAATTAATCATTATTTTGGTGGAATTCAATATCTAATGAAAATTAATATATTAACAAATTTAAATAATGAAAAGGAAAAAAATTTTAAACTTTTAAAGAAATTTCAATTAATTGATTGTAAACAATCCCTAAGTTCAAATTTAATTAATGGTAATTGGAGAAATTTAATTTATTATAATTATTCAATTAATAATTTAGTACCACCAATTGGATTATTTATTAATGATATAATTGAATTTAAATTAATTTTAATCCCAATAATTAATTATAAAGTGAGATTAAATTCAATTAAAATTGAATTAATACAAACAATAATTTATAAAAATTTTAAAAATGATAAAAAAAAATATATTAATGAAATCTTAAAAAAAGATGATTTTTTATTATTAAATCAAGAAGGAATTAATGAAATTATTGATGAGAATACTATTACAAAAAAATGGAAATTAAAATTAAATGAATTTTTTATAGATGATTTTGAAAATAATAAATTATTACCAACTTTAGAAAAATTTGATGATAATATTAATATTGAAATTAAACATTGTTTTAAAGTTAAATTAGGATTACAAGAATTAAATTTAAATCTACAATCAACGATCAATAATAATAACAACAATAAAAAACAAACTTTTTATGATAAAAAAGAAAATTCTGAATTACAATATATTAAATCAAATTCAAAATTAATTGATGAATTTGATTTTAATAATAAAAGAGTTGAATTAATTTCAGAAAAATCAATTAGAATTTTAGATAAATTTTCAAAAATTGGTTTATTAGCTCCTCCAAAATATGATGAAAATTCCTTAAATTCAATTTATACTACTATTTCATCAATTTCATCAGTTTCATCAACTTCACTAACTCCTTTAACTTCGATTGAATCTGGTTATTGTTATGATTCTAAAGATGAAGATAATTTAATTGATAATTCAAAAATAACAAGAAAATTAAAAGATAAATTTAAATTTATTTTAAATAAAAAATTACAAATGGATGAATTACCATCTTATTATGATGCACCACCTCAATATACTTAGAATAGTCCCTTTTATATATATGTTTATATATCTTAAAAAATTTTAACTCATTAAATATCCATCCAAATAATATCTTTGTCTTTCATCCTCATTATCTAATTGAATAACTTTATAAGCATCTGCAATATTAAAAACTAATTCACTAGCCTCTACATAATTATCTTCTTCTTTATTATCTTCAGTTTCATCCATATTAATGTCTATCCCATTGTTATTATTATTATTATTATTATTATTAATTGTTGAATTAAAATTTGTTTCTAAAATACTCTGATATGTAACTTTATAACAATTATTATTTAATCTTTCTATTCTTTCTTCATATTCTAAAACATCTAATAAAGATTTAACATCAGATAAACTTAATTCAACTTCAGTGATTTTAGTTAACTTTAAAAATTCAGATATTTCATTTAAATTCGGTAAATTAATTTCATTAAATTTAATAAAATTTAAATTTAAATTTTTTATATTTGGTATCGATTTTTTTAATATAAATTTCCAAATAACAATTAATAATGTTGAAATAAAATCTACATCTAATTCAGAATCTGTAAACCATGGTCCACCTGTAACTTCAATTGATGGTATTAAATGATATAACATATAAATTTTACGTTGTGGATATTTAACAGATTTAATAACTTTAATAAAACTTAAATTTTCTAAATTCTTTAAACATCTATTAACAACATGTTGATGCAAATTAGTTCTTGCTTTAATTGTCTTGGTCCAAATTCCTTCTCTACCTGAGGCACTAATATATGAATAAATCATTGATTCATCATTTGACATTTTTGATAATTTAATTGCTTCATTAAATTTAATAAATTGAAATGATAAAACTTTTTTAGATTTTAATTCATCAAAAGTTTCTAATAATTTAACTAATCCATGATTTAATAATATTTGAATAAATGGCATTATTTCTTTAATCGTTTTTAAATTTGGCATAAATGATCTTAAATCTGATTCTGTATATGATGATTTGGATTGACTTGACATTGATGTATATAAAGTTATACATTCTGGTGTAAGATCTGGAAACGTTTCTAATAGTTGTTCTTCTGTCATTTTTATAATGCTGTTTTATATATTCCTTTGATGTTATTAGTGTAAAAAAAAGTTTAAAACACCGAAAAGAAAAGAATAATTAAAAAAAAAAAATAAAAAAAAAAAAATTATTTTCCATAATTTTCCTTCATGATAACTTTATTACCTACTTATGCGTTATAAAAAAACTACTGATACTTTTAAACTTGTACTCTAGTTATTGAGATGTTATACTGTATATTTTAAAAAAGAAATTTCATGAAAACAAGGAAGTTTCTTTGATTAGAGAAACAATCATATATTATCATTAACTACATTCAAATAACTATAATACTATTAAAGACACAAAATATCCTTTTCAAAACAAAAAAAAAAAAAAAATTCCTTTAAAAGACTATAATTTAAAAATTAAAATTATAGAAAGTACTTAATATTTTATTCTATTGAAATAAAATGGTTTGAAAATATACAAAAAGTGAAAAACAAAAAACAAAAAAAAAAAAAAAAAAAGCTTTCTGGTGTAGAGTTGTTTGTGTATTGTCTACTGTGTTTTTGAATCCCGGATTGAATTTTGTTTTTGTCGACACTATTTCCCGATTAGGCAACTTTGCCAGCGCGGTAAAGTTGTCCAACTTTTTCATTCTTTGAATTTTTACTTAAAATTAGTCATAATTTTTCACCAATATTATTACTTCTCTCTCTCATTTTTTTTTTGGTTTTACCTTTAACATATAATCTTATTCATTCATGTCATTAAATCCTATCAAATCATCAATGAGACATCTTATCTCTATCTCAGATTTAACAACTTCAGAATTTAAATCTTTAGTTAATAGAGCTCAATATCATAAATCTTTAATTAAAGCTGGTAATCATTATGCACCAAATCAACCTCTATTAGGACAAACTGTTACTTTACTTTTTACAAAGAGATCAACAAGAACAAGAATTTCATCGGAAGGTGCTTCTGCATATTTTGGTGGTCATTCAATGTTTTTAGGTAAAGATGATATTCAATTAGGTACTAATGAATCTTTATTAGATACAACAAAGGTTATATCTTCAATGACAAGTTGTATATTTGCAAGAGTTAATAAACATAAAGATATTCAAGATTTGATCAAATATTCAAAAGTTCCAATTATAAATTCTTTATGTGATTCTTATCATCCATTACAAGCAATTTGTGATTTATTAACTATTAAAGAACATTTCAAAGACAACACAAAAGGTTTAAAATTATGCTGGATTGGTGATTCAAATAATGTCATTAATGATTTATTGATTGCTGCTTTAAAATTTGGTATTAATGTTTCAATTGCAACTCCAAAAGATATTGAAATTAATCCAAGTATAATTGAAAAAGCAAAAGAAATTTCAATTGAAAATGGCTCAACTTTACAATTAACAAACGACCCAAAAGTTGCTGCTTTAAATGCTGATATCTTAGTTACTGATACTTTTATTAGTATGGGTGAAGAATCAATCAAATTAAAAAAATTAAATCAATTTAATGGATTTCAAATTAATAATGATTTAATTAAATTAGCAAATAAAAATTGGGTTTTTATGCATTGTTTACCAAGACATCATGAGGAAGTTACTGATGATGTCTTTTACAATGAAAATCATTCAATTGTTTTTGAGCAAGCTGAAAATAGATTATATGCTGCCATTAGTGTTTTAGAAACTTTCGTTGTTAACAAAGGAAAGTTTTACTGATTTCTAAATATCTGTAAAATTAAAACCATTATATTTTAACCTTACACTATTATTTATATATTAAAATTAAATACGATCATTAATTCGTAGTTTTATTATATTATTGAGTGTAACTCATCTTTAAAGCGCTGTGCCTCCCGCGCCCCCGCAGTAAATTGAACAACGGACTAAACATTTAAAATCAACGTTAAAGGTAAATAGATGAATAAGTAAAAACGAATTATATTTAAATAATCTTTTAAAATGTCAATTAATCAACAAGCTATTGATAAGGTTAGAGAGGTATTAAAGTCCGAAGAAGATATACTTAAACTTGATGAAATTGAATTGAGTTTAAAAACAGAAAAATTAAATATAGTATCACAATTAAAGATTGAACAAGATTTAAAATTTAATCAAATTCAGAAATTATTAGATGATTTACAAAGTTCATCTAAAGAATTAAAAGAATTACGTGAATCGATATTGAAATTGAATAATTTATCAAATACGATTAAATCATCAAATGCTGATGATAATAATAATTTAAATAAAAGTTCAAATTGTTTAAAAAATTTTCAAGAAGTTGAATTAATTTATAAAACTTTTATAGAATTAAATGATAAATTTAAATTAATAGATCAATTGATTTCATTAGAATTAAATAATTCAACTCAAGAAATTGATGAAACGTCATCTGGTGATAATTTATTAATAATTCATTATGAATTGAATAAATTAATGGATTTTAAAGATGAACTAATTGAACTATCAAAAAATTCATCCGCTGATATTAAAATGACTGTTTTATCTCAAATTGAACCATTAGGTCATTTACAAACACGCTTTAATCAAATTATTAAATCAATTATTGGCTCATTTTCTGAAATTATTGATTGTGGTAATTATGGTCTATTAATTAAATTGATCAAGATTATTCAGTTTGAAGATTTGGAGGATTTTAAATTAGGTTTAATTAAACAATACAATAACAATTCCAAAATTAAAAGAAGTAGTCCAAGAAATTATAGAATGTTTTTTGAAAAATCATTTAAATTACAAATTGATTCTTTTTTTGATTCATTAAAAGAACAAAAAAATGAAAATCAAGAAGTTACATTAAATTTAATTAAAGAAAATTATTATGATACTTTACAAATTTATAAGCACGGCATTGATAATTGCTTTCCAAAGTCTTGGAATTTTTTTAATAGTAAAGTATTAAAATGGTTTCAAAATTCATTATCATCTTTTATAAATGATTTATTAAATGATGATCATTCAACAAATCAATTTATTGTTGAATTAATTCAATTTGACTATGGTAATAAAAAGAATTTAAAGGAATTATTTAATTTAAAGAAAATTGAAATTGAAAAAATTTCAATTTTAAGTTTAGATCAAAAAATGAAGATTTTAAAAGATATTTTAGATTATCAAATAAAGCAAACAAAGCAATGGGTTGATAATTCTCTAATTCCTGTTTTTAAATTATTCCGTGAACGTTCAAAAGAACCAAGTGAATCAAAAGATATTCCAATTGGTTTAGAATCAGCTCAAAATATAATTCAAATGTTTAAAGCAAGTGTTAATTATCTCCTAGATATTGGTGATTCAACAATGTTAACAAATTTTTTATCAACTTTTGCTAGTGATATTTTAGAATCTTATTATAGTAAATGGTCAAATATAATAAAAGTTGAATCGTCAAAATGGGATGCTGAATCGACAGATCCAACAATTGGTTTATTACCAAGATATATTATTATGGTTGCAAATGATATGGTTAAACTAGTTGATGGATTAGACGAAATATTTAAAGAAAACTTACAATATGTTCATATGTCATTCCATGAACGCATATTATCTTCAAATCAAATTGCTCAAGAACATATTATTGACATTGGTTCGTTATGTGTCGAAAAATTAAATTATTTTATGTATGTTGAATATAATCCATTATTAGTCGATATATTTACAAAGAATTGGTATAAATCAGATGGTGCTATAATTAGTGAAATTACTAATATAATTGAAGAAAATTATTTAATTCCATATCAAGAATATTTGAATGACGAATTATTCATTTCATTATTTGATTTATCATTAGGTAAATTTTTAATTACGTATTTTCTAAAAATGAATAATAGAAAATCAACTTTTGATAAAAAGAAATTTCAAAGAGTATTTGAAAAAGATTGTTCGTTGATTAGTGATATGTTTGTTAAGTTTGATGCAACTGGTGTATTTGATAAAGATGCACCAATACTAGATGCAACTATTGCCATTTTATGTGAATGTGACAATGAATTAGATTATATTCAAAAATGGAGAGAAGTTGTAGGTTCATTTTGGGATATTAAATTGGAATTTTTAAAAATGTTACTGATTTTTAAAGGTGTTAAGGAATCAAGAAGAAAATTCATTATAGATGAATGTAAATTGATTAAAGGTGAAGAATTTGATGAAGGGACTTTCATGGGAGATTTTAAGTATACTTCTAATGATGATGCATGATTAAGTTTCTTTTACATTCTTTTATATTTTTTGTAAACTTAGGATAGGTTTTTTAAGGTTTTATAATAATTTTCTATACATACGATTTTGGTTTTCTATTTTTATTTGGCTCGTGAAGTTTCATAATCACGACATATTTCTCATCAAGTCATTCATTTAAAGTAGATTTCGAAAACTACCATCGAAATATTTTTTTACTCATTCACCAATATATCTATAATTTAATGAAGTAAATACTACAAATTAAATCAACATTACCATTTTTCAAATTAACAGATAAATAACCATCATCAGAATCATTCCATAAAGCACCAAATCCATGATCAACGGTAACTAATTTCTCCTCTTCGGTTGTTGATCCATTATCATTGGTATTTTTAAAAGCTAATGGTTTCAATTCGTCTTCGTCTTTATTATCTTCATTTTGACTGTCCGCCTTCAACTCGGTTGGCTTTGATATAGCATTATCGTTATCTACCGTTGTTTCCGTTTTATTTGAATTTGCTCGTTTAACACTAGTAATGTTAACTATGTATTTAAACTTAGATGATTTAGATTTAAGCTTAGTGATTATATTAGAAATGATCTTATCGATATTTAATTCAGGTTGTGTGGTTGTATATGGAATAAGATATTCATGTAATGTAGTTCCTGTTATTGGCTATAATTACGAAGGAAATTTCTAGAGTCAGTATACAAGTATTCAATGGGTCATCAAAATTAAGGTTTATACTTACTAGTTTGGATTCATTGATTTGCTGAAGACTGATGGATGTGATTGAGTTTGACTTTAGGGTTGACATTAGGCTTCTTCTTTAATGTTGTTTTCGGTGTTGTGCTGTTAGGTTTTTGTTGACTTATTTCGCTCTTAGTTTCACAAAAAAAACTCCTGTTTTTTAAGGATTAATTATTAGAAGATAAGTAAATTCAGTAAACTAAACTATTGTTATCGGTAAACTGGCATATACATCCTTAAATCTAGCATTACCACTAGTACTTTCAAATCCTAATTTAATCCCATAAAACCTACATAATTTACAAGTTTGAAATCCTGGTCCAAAATAACATTCCATCAAATCAATATCCTTTTGTTTTCTGTTCAATTCAATATCGAACTTAGCATTATAGGCTCCTGTCTTTAAATCTTTAACCCAGTTTAATTTCAATTTATCAGAGCCTCCGGCTTCAACATGAACTGTTCCAAATATATTATAGTTTGAAATAGTAGTATTTATTAGACTTAATGATTTTAGTTGTTCATAAAACGGTTTTGCAACCGTTGACACTGGTTCATTAATTCTTGCTTCTTTACAGCTTGCTTTCAATTCAATTAAAGATTGATCAATTGTTTGAATATTATTCATCATTGTTTTCTTAAATTTGATTGATCTTGATGAAAATGATTCAGATAATGATGAATCCATAAAATGTGATGGTGAAAATTCTATTGGGATACCTGATTGACATTGAACATTAATTACTTGTAGTTTTGGAATAATTGTTAATTTTAAAGGTGGTGATGATCCATGAATTGAATTAAAAGTAAGTTGGATTGAAATCTTCAAAGGTTTTGATGATTGGGTAGGATTCACTGGTGACGCTGATTTAAATGAATCTGTTGTATTGCTTTTTCGAATAATGCTCGGTCGTTCTAAATCCAGAGAATATCGGGTTAACGAATCAAATGAAGTAGTTGAACTACTTCCTGATATAAGCGAATTCCTTAGTTTTGTTGAAACTACTGGATAAATGCTAGCATTATTTGGTATTGAAACCTCTATTGAAAGCAATCCGTCACACTTTGATAAGAATGACTTGACTATTCTAGTTGAAGTGAAATTATCAATGAAATTATTAGAAGAAACTGATCGGGTGTGGGATAATGGAACCTCTGGAATAGACGAATTGATTAACTGTCGGCTTTTCTTAACTTCCGATCTCTGGGTTGCAATATTGTTCAAATATGCCATATCAGTAACTCCCGATTTCACTAAATCTATCTTATGTTGAATCTCTTCTATAATATCTTCACACAGTTTCTGAAACTGCTCAATTTGCTTTTCAACATTAGAAATTGTATTCAAAAATAATAACTTATCATTCAAATTACAATTTTCAGTTGAAATCCTAAAATAGTGTTGTGAATCTTTTAAGATAACAAAGTTAGACTTTTTATCTATAACTTGATCTTTTTTCAATATGTCTGTTTTGAGAAATTTTCCGGAATCAGCACCAATTAGTTGAACATTAATTGAATATGAAATAGATTGGTCAGAAAAGGTAAAATCTCTGATCCTAATTGGAGCACCTTTGACGTTTTTCAAATAGCCGTAACCCAAACTTGAATTGAATGGAATCTCATTACAACGGCCATTCATAGCAGTTCTATCTAAACCGATAGTTGGAGGTAATAATAAGTGCTCATGTATTTGATGATTACAAGCAGAATCTAACAATAATTCAGGAATTCGAAACATAAACTCTTTATGGTATCTTGTATTTCCTAATATAACTTTTGTATTTGGTAAACCATAGAATGCGTCTGTTGCTTCATTATAAACTTGTGCAAGACCGTTACAAACATCAGCTCCTATGACACCCATATGAAAACAAGCACAAAAATCAAACATCTTTAAAAAATTTGTAGGCTGAATTTTAGATTCACCGTTTTTTTTAACTGTTGATTTACCATCTAACGAAACAAGAAACATTTCAAAAGGTATTGGATCACTTGAAGTATTCTCAATAATTATATAACCGGTAACTAAATCACCAGGTTTAAATTCTTTAAGCATTGAAACTTGCTTGAATGATCGATTATTCGTAGTTAAAGTAATACTGATATCAATAGGACATGCAACATGAAGTAATGAGTCTAAGTTATCTGATATCGCCAATCCTGGCTCACCAATTGGTTGATGATATTCAAGATATTCTTCTTCGGTTATTGTTGGATAAAATGAAGACTGATGTGTGTCATCACTGTAATTTGGAGGTGAAATTGGATCCCTATTTAAGATATAGTTGTACATATCAAATGAAGGTAGAATATCTTCATATGGAACTTGCTTCAGTTCATCGTACTCTTCTTCTTCTTCTTCTTCTTCTTCCTTTAACTGTATGGTAGATTTAGATTTAGTTGAACTCTTTGTAAATAAACTGTTCATCTACTAATATTGCGTAGTATGTATGTAGAAAAGAATCAGAGTGAATGATGGAGATGAACAAAGTTGTTTAATAGGCTAACATTCCTAACATTGGTATCCCCCGGAGTTCGTTATCCGCTATCGTTCTATTTTTTGATTTGTAATATCAACTTACAATGAGTAACTCCTGGCTTACTAATTGGA
The DNA here is from genome assembly GCA_030567475.1 of Ambrosiozyma angophorae. Taxonomy (NCBI): domain Eukaryota; kingdom Fungi; phylum Ascomycota; class Pichiomycetes; order Pichiales; family Pichiaceae; genus Ambrosiozyma; species Ambrosiozyma angophorae. The sequence continues at coordinate 155,570 of JAJLSH010000214.1, forward strand.
GTGTGCTGTGACACATTTCTAAAGCAATTAAATTAATTTAAAGAAAGATCTAAAGAGAAAACTAAAACACTATATATTAAATATTTATTCTTCAGAATCACCTTTAACTAAAGCATCTGGTTTCAAAGTTGGGAATAATAGTACTTCTCTAATGGTATTAGAATCAGTTAAGAACATGGCTAATCTATCGATACCACAACCCCAACCACCAGTAGGTGGTAAACCATATTCTAAAGCATTACAGAAAGTTTCATCAACTAATTGAGCTTCATCATCACCTTGATCTTTTTGTCTTGCTTGTTCTTCAAATCTTGCTCTTTGATCGAACGGATCATTCAATTCTGTGTAAGCATTACAGATTTCTTTGGTTGCGACGAAAACTTCAAATCTTTCACATAAACCTGGAATATCTCTATGTTTTTTAGCTAATGGTGACATCATTTGTGGGTGACCAAAGACAAAAGTTGGATTAATACATTGATCTTCAATTTCACCAACTAACTTGTCCAACATTCTAGCGTTGGTTAATGGTGGGGCACAATCTAATTTATTTTTAATCAAAACCTTTTTTAAGAACTCACCAGTTTCAGCTGTATGTAATTGATCAGAAGGTGGGAATTTGACATCAAAAATCTTTTCCAATTCTTCAATCATATTAACTCTCTTCCATGGTCTAGTGAAATCTAATGTTAACTCCTTACCATCTTTTCCCTCTGGGTGATAAGAAACTTTATAATCACCAGTAATTTCTTTAACCATTTCTGAAAACAATAATTCAGTCATATCCATTAAGTCATAAACATCAGCATAAGCTTGATAGAATTCACAAGTGGTAAATTCAGGATTATGGGTCATATCGATACCTTCATTTCTAAATTGTCTACCAATTTCATAAACTCTTTCTAAACCACCAACGACTAATTCTTTTAAAAATAATTCAGGAGCAATTCTCATAAACATGTCCATGTCTAAATCATTATGATGAGTAATAAATGGCTTAGCAGTTGCACCACCAGCAATAACATTCATCATTGGAGTTTCAACTTCTAAGAAATCTCTTGAATCTAAAAACTTTCTAATGTAAGAAATAATTCTAGATCTTGCTTTAAAGATATCTCTAGTGGATTTATTCATGATTAAATCTAAATATCTTTTTCTATATCTTGCTTCTTGATCTTTTAAACCGAAATGTTCAGTTGGTAACATATGCAAACATGGAGTTAATAATTTAACTTTAGTGGCAAAGACAGATAATTCACCTTCAGCAGATTTGGTTGGGTTGGTTCTACCAGGATAACCTTCCACACCAATAATATCTCCTCTTCTTAATAATTCATGCATTTCTTGGAAATCACCTTCACAATCTTGAGCTTGTGCCATAATTTGTAAATTAACAGATTCACCGGATAAGACATAAAATTTTAACTTTGAACCAGATTCTCTCTTTGCCATAATTCTACCAGCAACTGTAACCTTAACATCCTTTAAAGTTTCACCTTTTTTCAAATAAGAATATTTATCAACAATTTCTTCAATTCTAGAATCAACTTGAAATTTATGTGGATAAGGAATTAATTTTGAATCTTCTTGTCTTAATTCATTAATTTGAGCAGATCTAATGTCAAAATATTGATTTGGATTTAAATTAGCCAAGTCATCTTTCTTTCTGGAGACTTTTGGAGCAGTAGCAGCAGCTTTTGCAGCTTTTTCAGCTTTCTTTGCAGCATTTGCTCTCACTTTTTGTCTCTTTTTTAATTCAGTTTTGGAGACTTGTTCACCAGTAACTTCATCCAAATAGGTCTTTTGTAAAGATTCCGTAACTTGTTCTACTTTTTGTTCTTCAGACATGATTGTTAGTTTTATAATTGATAAAACAACTAATTATTTTATTCAAAATGACAACGAAAACGAGAATATTCATCGAATTTATGATGCAGGTTAAAAAAAAAAAAGCAGAAAAATGACGACGCGTCGATGAGTCAGTCAGTGCGTCGATCGGCGCGACTATCCGGAGTTGTAAGTTTCGTCCCGGAATATGGGCACCACTTAAGTTTGGCTTATCAACAACGGCATTTCTGGGTAGTTAAAATCAAAAATCACACAAATTCTTCTGGAAAAATAAGAAACAAATCAATTTTTGTTAGGATTAGCTATTCATGTCGAATGTCATTGTTATTGGTGCCGGTGTTAGTGGTCTAACAACAGCTTTAGAAATCTTAAGTTCAAACACTTCAAATAAAGTTACTTTATTATCAAAACATATCCCAACTGACTTTCAATTTAATTCGAATTATACTTCTCCATTTGCAGGTGCTAATTGGGAATCATTTGCAACTCATGAAGATATTTGGCAACAAGAAATTGATATTGTAGCATATCATAAGTTTATTGAATTAGCAAATGAAATACCTGAAGCAGGTGTTGTTCATCGTGTTAATAAAGTCTACGTTACAAAACAATATCTTGCTAATGTACAAAATGGTATAGTTGAATATCCTTGGTTTGTTGATGTTCCTGAAACCCATTCGAAGCCTTTGAAACCTCAAGAATTAGCAACAAATTCAGATTATGCATATGGATTTCAATTTGATGGTGTTGTCATTTCAACTACTTATTATTTATCCTGGTTACTAAATCAGTGTTTTAAAATAGGTTCAAAAGGTAATAGATTTTCAATTCAAAGAAAAACAATTGAAGATTTTAGAGACACTTTTAAATTGCATCATACTGGAGAAAAACCAAATTTTATTATTAATTGTACTGGATTATTATCAACTAGTTTAATTTCATCTGATGAAGCATCAAAGATGTATCCGATTAGGGGTGTTACAATCCTAGTTGAGAACAATATAGATCACTTACATGTCGTTAGCACATATGACCCTGAATTTCCAGATGAATGCTTGTATGTCATGCCTAGAAAAGAAGGCGGTTGTGTTATTGGTGGATGCTTTGGAAAGGGTAATTATGACCAAAAGACAGCTACAACTGAGCAAAGAGATAGGATTTTAAGTAGAGCTGCAAAATATGTTCCTGAAATTCTGTCTGGTGATAACAAACCTTATTTTGAAATAGTTAGAGAACAAGTTGGTTTCAGACCAGCAAGAATTGGTGGAATTAGATTAGAATTGGATGACACTTTTGGTTTAGAAAATGAGGGCGTTGCTTTGATTCATAATTACGGTCATGGTGGATATGGATATCAAGCAAGTTGGGGTTGTTCTGAAAAAGTTGTTAACATTATTGAAGACTTCAAGAATGGTAAGTCTGTTAAAAGGAGTAGAGACTCTAAGATTTGAATTTTTGTGATGTTCACCTAATACTCTTTTACATTTATACATATTCCTTTTTTTTTTTTTGCATACTCTAGATATTTTTACTTCAAAAGAAATTCGTAGTGATTAATAGATTTTTCTTAGAAAAAATCACTATAGAATTAAAGACATATAATTAATAAAAATAAATACAACTTATAATCATCTATGAATAAAAACATTTTATAAGAAATAAGCCGGCTCTATAACAATACTATAGAAATGACTTCAAAAACAATAGCTTAGAAATTGAGAATTCATAAGTAATGAAAAAAAAAAGTAATCGTTACAAATTGATCTTTTAATAAAAATGAGTTGAAAGAAACAGGTGACAAGAAATCTAATTATTCTTTGAAAACTTCTTCAGTATCAGTAAGATTTCGAAGAGAGTTTTGCTACTTCAACAATGTGTGCAGTTAAAACCACCACCACAAACTGCGCCACTGTTGAGTATCTTTTCTCGTTCCTTCCATGATCAAATTGATCTTGTGTTTTTGGCCCAACGTTTACTTCTCTACCTGGTAGTAGTAAAACTAATAATAATAAAGTCATGGATGCTTCTACAAATCAGAATAATGATACAAGTGCTAATACCAGTCCAAGACTACAGCTACCTAGAGCCCGTTTATCTAGAGATAATCTCAGAAGACCCACAAATCAATTCTTTAATTTCAGTTCACAAGATGGATTACAAGACTTGTGGAGTAGAATTGCAGATCGAATGACAGGTGGCGGCATTCATCCACGTCATAAGAAAGCTAATTTGAAACAGGTTGTAAATTCTTTACAACCATTAACATTATCTGAATTACCAAATGATCAAAAGAACTGTTCAATTTGTCTGGAAGAATTTGATGAGTATAGGCCAGGTCAAAATTATTCAATTTTGAGTAAAAAGGAAAAGATATTAAAACAAGCAGAAATTCTAGAGAGTAAATTGCCAGATTCTTTTACTCATTTACATTTTGATGATCCAATGATTCCATTCCCCGTTGATGAAACTGCCTATGAAGAAACCCCTTATACTTTAAGCTCTGATATACCTGAATTAAAAGAATTTGAAGAACAACCCTCTAACAATCAATCAAACACAACTCACCTAGATAGCACAGACGATGATCTTGATGCTACGGCTCATTATGCTGTTAAAATTCCACAATGTAATCATATATATGGTAGATCATGTATTTTAGAATGGTTATCAACTTCAATCACATGTCCATTATGCCGTCGTGATTTACAACCTGAATTAACAGAAGAACAACAAAGTACAGTTACATATCCAATTGCGTTAACAGAAGCGTTTGTTCCAGTTAATTGGATGACGAGGACAGCAAATAGAGAAAATATAAATCATGCAAGGATTGATGATCCGGATGTTAATATGCCAACTGAAGGAGAAGGTATTAGTATGGGAATAAGAACAGGCCCCGATCCAAATGTCCCACGTCACCCTAATTATGATACTGCTCTTGGTATGACTTTCAATAGAAATATTGATTTATTACATGTCTCTCAAAGAAATGAACAACAGCAACAATCAGTTGTTGAACATTTGTCTTCAGTTTTATCTATGTCTAGTTCATCTTCGTCTTTATCTTCTCAAGCCACTGATGGTCGATCTGGTAGTGGAGGTCCAACTAGAAGAAATAATAATGTTAGACTGCATCCTTATTCTAGATATACTAATGAGCCTAGTAGCTTACCTGATCATTCTGACTTGGAATAGATTTGCTCTAATGAGGGTTTGGATTGCTTATGTTGTTTTCTTTTTTATCGTGTTAATGTTAATATATACTTTCTGTCTCTATCTTTGGTTTTTTTGATAGAGACTGGATTTTTGAAGGTCTTTATAGGTATTATTAGTTTATTGTCCTCATATGTTTTTCGGTGAAGTTTACTAATTCTTTAATGTCTTTTATTTATTTGAAACACCTTTATCGATGAGTTACAAGTGTGATGACTTATGGAAAGTCAATCATTTTACGATAGATACCTTAACTTAAGACACATTTATTTATAGCAAAAAGAGTACATATTTTATAATCAAAAAAACCCAAAATCCGACGAAACAAACAAAAAAATAAGACCAAAACCAAAAATAAGCAAAAAATATAAAGCTTAAATAACCTTAGTCGACCCAGACCTTTTATCACCTTTAAAAACCTTGATATTATACATTCTCATATCCGAACAAAGAGTTTTAACATCATCAGTACCTTTAATCAGTAAACTCAACTTAGTTCTACGTGATTTATTAATCTTAACCCATTTACAATTCATTGATAATAATTGGTTTGGTTCATAAGTTAACCCGTCATGATTAATGAATATATTGATAGTCTCATGACTTGATCCATTAAAACTTATATCCATAGTTAAATTTGGTATTTCTTGAGGCATAGTTATATTGAATTGAGGATTTGATTTAGAAATAAATCCACGACTTGGAGAAAATATGTTCAAATTGATATTGTTAATGGTTTTAGGAATGCATTTCCAATTTATTGAATCTTGGAATGAACAGTTAGGAAAGTTCAATGTTGTTATATGACCACAATTCTTAAAATCAAATTTATGGATATCAGTTGGATCACAAGTTAAAGTTTGAAGATACTTTGGTATTGGATATAATGTATTTGATGATAATGAACTTGCCAATTTACCTAGTTGAAGATGAGTGATTTGGTTTGGAAAAGATGAAAAAGTTTTTTGATCAATTATCATACCTTCAACCACCGGACGCTTTAAGATCATACTAAACGAGCTTACTCTTGGAATGGCCGATCTTTGTAGCTTTAGATAATTAAGTTTAGTTAATCCTCTAAGGTTTGTCGATTCAATTACATTTGCACTAATATCAGCTTCTTCAAACTTATCATCAACAAATTCTACGTTTGAAAGTTTTATATATTTCATTCTTGCAGATTTGCATAATTTTGGATTTGATAATGTTTCGATTGATAGGGGTAATTCAGGTGAGTTATTCTCTTTAATTAAAATTTCAACCTCTTGTTGATGGTGGCTTTGGAATTCAGTCAAACTTTTATTTAAACAATCTATTGAATCTAATTCTATAATAAACCTCCTGGAACTTCCTTCAATGTTGGGCAGCATTTCAAACCACCTTGAAAAATCTAACTTTGCATTACATATACTAAGAGTTAAGCATCTTAAATTGATCACTTTATTTCTTAAACTATCTAAAGGGGTATCATCAACTGGTTCAATATAAAAATGAGTAATCAAATCAATAAATATTGGACAAAAGTTATTGGACGTATGGTAAGTCAGTTTGTCATACCTCACGAGTCTTAACAACTTCATGATACTATTCTCAAGCAAAATACTAGCACTAATAAACGAACCAAAAGTACAAACTTCAGCAATACCTAATTCATTCATTTCAATCAAAAATGGTATCATATCATCATTACATAATCTAGAAATCGCTAGGGGAAACTTGATGATTATCTTGCAGTTTAATTTAAATCTAACTGATAAAGTATGAGTTGAATCAAAAATGAAACTAACTAGGGGTTTATCTCTCTTAAACAGTTTAATAAAACATATAAATTCCAGCCATTTCTCGTCCCGTATATCAAGTACTTTTAGTGATTCAGCTAGCGCTTTAAGGCTCAGTTGAGTTGGTAAATTTGTTGTGATTTTGAGGTAATTCAAGGTATCGTTATCCATGATACTATCCTAGTGGTAATGAAACGAAGAGTAATATATTCAGGAGTGCATGTTGCCGAGTTTATATACTATGTGCATCGTTCACGTGGGGATTTTTGTTATATTACTCAGTGGAATTAATGATTAAATTGTTGAGTCTTAACGAAAATACAAAAAAAAAAAAATATACTGAGTGTTCACTCCATAATTGAAGATCATTGGCACACATGGTTAATATCACATTCATGATTGATTAAGTATCGTTACATCTTCTAAACATTTCTCATGTTTTTCTAGAGGATTTTACAAAGGTTTTTTTAATCATTACAGAGTATGTGATTATCTCAATACACGATACTTAGAGTAAGATTGTCGTTTTCCTGGGAGATTCTTTGCCCATTCTTTGTTTTTTCTAATTTTACTATTTTTAAATTCCTGATGTTTCTTTTGTTAGTGATATCCAATCATTAAATAACTTTAAACTCGACGTGTCACTTTTGGAAAGCTTCTGGAGCTTGCGCTGACGAGGCTGAGAATTTGTTGGATTCAAGAGACCATTCGTTGAACTACGGAGGTTGGGGATCCCCTTGGATTTCGTGAACCTCGAATAATTGAAATTACCATAGTACGTAGTAATGAAGAATTTCTAAAGGTACTTGTAAGGAATGACTTTAGTCTTGTGATTTCTTACCCCAACTTTCATAATTTTGAGCTGTTGCTTCAACTTTCAAGTTTCAAATGCCAATTGAAATTAAAGTAGTATGTATAACAATCTACAAAACACTCAAGTAAAAAAAGTAAGCTTTCTATCCAAAAATCTTCAAAACCATTGTAACTTTAAATGATCCATATATATATCAAAGCGAATAGCTTGCTCTCTAACAACGCAACCATTAAAATGAAAACCTATCAGTGTTGTGACTGCTTTCTTTGATTGAATCAATCTTCAACAGGCCGAGAAACACTCATTGTAATTTGAAAAAATCATGATATGCATAAATATCTAATGAAACATTGGAAAAATAACGGAGTTTTGTGTAATGTACATAGCGTCAATAACTAATTGAATTCGATCCTACTTGATTGTAGCTATTGGGTCGGATTTCAGTTTGTCATAGTTAACCTTCCCAACAAAATATATAGCACTAGTTTGATTCACCTTATGTTAGAAGCCAGAATAAAAATGAATATATCTGAAATCCTCAAATATTTGTGATGAAGTAATCACATCAGTTTCTAATAATTAGGATACTTTGCAAAAGTGCTTCACTAGTGTTTTATGATATAACTTAAATAAAGCTGGGAAGTTGATTCTTAAGACGAAGAAGCATTTATCATTCGGTTAACTAATTTGAAGGTGTCTAGAAACAGCAAGTAACAGTCATCTGTAATTTCTAATTCACTAATATTATCAGCTAGCAGGTTAACCTTTGGTGCTATCCAAGTTGTAATCAAGCATAGCTTTGCATGGCCGTGTTGTTGTTATTTACCAAGAGTTCGTATGTTTTCGTAAAGACCTAAAAATGAATAAGGAAAGAATGCAGAGAGAAGTAAAGATTCAACTCTGTGGGTAACACATGTCATGTTGTTGTAGTTTAAGCTACCAAATGCTCTTATTCTAACAAAGCAATCATTTTTTAATTCCTATCTTCTTTGCTTTTCAGATATTCTCCAGTTGAAATAAAGCAATAGTAGCATACGAAGACTTTCGACTCGGTACGATATTCCTGTACTTAAAGTTCAACTTTTGAGTTTCAATTTCTTCGCTGAAGGGAAAAAGTATTCCTCCAGAATATTCCCGTTCACCTTCTCAGGCATCTATCCCATTTTTGCCTGTTTCCTGCTTTTAAATTTTCAGTTGAAGTAAATAAGTCCATTTTAGGACCTGGCAAGAATGAAGTTGAATACCTTTAAAGCGTAGATTCAACTCTTTATACAAACATCGGCAAAAAACACTCCACACTAGCCAAGATTAAAGCAATTGTGAAATGAAAACCGTATTTCCAAACCCTTTTGAGCTCTAGGTTGGCTGAAAATTCTACCAGATCTTTTAAAAATGCATAATTAATCTTTTGATTAATGAATGATATACAAAAACGTGTACTAAACCTAGTATTTTAAAAACGTAAAATAATGCAAAAAGAAATTAAAGAGAAAAGTATAGGAAGACAGATTTTAAAAATGATGAAATGAATTAAATAATATGTGTACTAATGTTAAATCATAATAACAATTCAAGCTGTTGCATAGTTGCCTTATCAACACTATTCATCAAATAGCCAAACCCATTGAATTTATTAATAACTTCATTGAATTTAAATTTTAAATAATTTTGTAAATTAACTTTAAATATTGGTTCATAATTATTTAATATTATATTAAATCTTTTAAATTCATTTGACTTTGGTAATTCGTATTCCAAAGTATATTCATCTTCACCTAATTCTTTATCATCGATATTTTCTATAGTTAATTCATCATCATCATATGAAGTTGCTTTATGATATTGTTTACAATCTCCATTTATATCTTCCGAAATCTCTTCAAAAAATGTAGAAAATAAGAATAAAATCTTATTGAATTTTAAAACTAAAACTAAAGAAATACCATCTTGCTCCGAAAGGTGTAACAATTGATATTGTAAATCCACAGATGGATCTCTGTCTATATATTTTATTAATGTTGATTTAGTGTATAATGAAATCAATCCTAACAAGAATAATTTTCTAATTTTAGAATCAAATATTGATTTTAACTTTGATATTAATACAGTGATTAACTTTTCAAATCTAATACTTAAATTAAATTCTTCTGATCTAGTAGTTATATGATCCAATAATTGATAAAAGAAGTCAGTATCTAAGAAAATCAATCTCAATAGTGGTAAGCATAAAGTAATTTCAATTGAGGAATATTGAGTTTCTTTTGTAATGTAATTAATAATTTCATTTAATAATCCACTTTCCATTAAATTCAATAACACTTTAGAATTCGATGCTTCGTTACTATTAATTTGCAATATTAGAATTTCAATTAATTGGGATGAAATTTTTATAGAATCATCTCTCATTGAATTTAGGTAGCCTCCAATAATCTTGAATATCTGTAATCCATCATCAGTTTCAAATAATCTATAGTTTAAGACAGCATATGACCTAATTATATTTAATACTGAAGGTAATATTTCTGTCCAGTTTAACAAACCTTTAATTATTAATGGGAAATCATTGATCAATTGTTGGGGGATTTCTTTACCAATTGGTAAATTCTTCAAAGTTGAATTCCACATTTCAAAAGCATCTTCACATAATAAAGAATAATATTCTGAATGTTCATCACAGCATAATGAAATTAATGGTAAAACAATAGAATGTAAATCTGAAATATTCTCATGGCTTTGAAATGAGTTTGTTAAATCTCTTAATAATCTTAATAATGAATTTTTAATGATCATTTCATTTTTATCATCTGATCTATCCCACATTATTGGAATTAATTTCAAAACTTCTAATAACACATCATTTGGTATAGTCGGGTTACATCTTTCAATTATAACAGACAAAACTTTTAAAACAAATAATTTGGATTCAGTAAGTTGTAAACCACCTAAAGTATTAATCATGTTCATTATGATTTCACCGCAATAAGGTTTAAAATCATTTTTTCTAAATTCCCAATCATCAATTGAAAATTGTAAAGTTTTTATAGCTGTTAATTTGACAACCATATCATTTGGAGAATTCAGTATATTATTTAAAAATTGATAAATTCGCTGTTTAGTTTCATCTGAACATTTGATTGAAATCCATTCTGAGATTATTAAACAAACTCTTCTTTTGATTAACGATGAGTTATCCTTTGAACACTCAGGTAAAAAGACATTTACTAATAAATTATCAAAATTACAACTATCACAAATCGAACTAGAACTTAATTGAAAAACACAAAGAATTGAATCTTTTGTTAACACATCAGTATTTGGATCATTTAATGAAGTTTCAATTTTATTCAGAACAAATGGCGATAAAACATCTTTAAAATAGTTTGATAAATCTTCAAAGTATGTTTCAGCACATGATCTAACTTGAAATTCAAAACTTCTCTGTAATTCTTCATTAATCCATTCTTCAGGCTCATTTGACCAACTTTCTATATCTGTAGGTTTTAATTTTAAATACCAATTTATTATTAGATTGATTAAATTTAATAATAGGGATTCTGTAAAAATTTCTTCTGTTATTATTTTGGTTGCTTGGTTTATATCATCTTTATCATTTTTTTGTTTCAAAAGCATTGCACCTTTTTTATATCCAAAAGTAGTTAATTTTTTTAACATTAAAAATGATTTAATTGCAATTTGGTCCCAAAATTCATTATCGTTATCATTATATATAATAGGAGCCTTTTGTTCTAATAAAGACAATAAGGTGATTAAAATATATTTTGAACAAGGTATTAATAAAAAGGCAGTTGGATTGTCATTGACTAAATTTGAATATAACTTAACATAACATTTCAAGTATTTTTCTAATAAATCAGATTGATTTGACTCATGAACAACCAATAATTTTTGAAAATTACTTAAGGTACTTTCAAAAAAGTCAACGATTAACTTTTCTTTATGTGGATAATCAAATCCATCTACAATTGATCTTCTTAGATTTTTCAAACATAAATAACAAGCTTCCATTTCAGCATTTGAAGTTTTGTCAAATAATTCATAATAATATTTAATTAAATGTGGCATAATTACAGGTATTTTTGCTTGCATAGCAGCTCTACCTCTACCGATTCTAACATTTGATAAGGATTTTAAAACTTGATTTAATATAATTAAAATGTTATGCAATCTAATTAAATTATCTCCACAATTTTGTAGCAAAGATGCAAAATCCTCAAATAAAGTAGGCCAAAAAGCAGGAAAGTCTAACCTTAAAATTCTTGCAATTGAATGGGCATTTTGGATACATAATTGATTATTCTGTTCATTTAATAAATCAAATAATCTCGACCTAATTTCTAATTTTTCTTCTTTCGAAATGGCATTGATTCTTGTTGATCTCCAATATTTTTCGACCCCATTCTTAAAACAAATTATTGCTAACCAACGTATTGGCAATGGTTGGTTTAAATCTAGATAAACGGACTGTAATAGGTAATGATATCCTTTAACAGATTCCCACTTCTTCAGCTGTTGCTCAGCAGCTGATTGGAGTTGACTTCTAGTTTGGCCTGAAGCGGTAGATAACACTTCTAATAGGTTACCTAAATTTAAATCTGACATGATGTCAGTAATGATAGAGATTGTTGACAATTGAATTTTAATCCCTCTTCGAATTTCATTTTTAGTTGCCCTTTTTTGAAAATACAATTTTCTTGGTGTGGCGTGTAAAGGATTATATAAGTGGCGCAACAACGTTTAGGGTTAAATAAAAACTTGTAATCACTTTTAAATGTTATATTTACAATAGTTTTTTTTCAATAGAATTACAGGCTACTTTTATAATTATAACATGAGAAGAAGATTATTATTTTTGAAGTTGATATGAAAAGAAAGCTAAAATAATTAATTACTATATCTAATCAGAAGCTCTCTTAGCAGCCTTAGCAGCAGCTCTTCTATCAGTACCGAAAACTTTCAAACCTCTGTTCTTCTTTTGTTTTCTTTGTTGTCTGGAAGCTTTTTCGACCTTAGTAGCTAAACCATATCTAACTAATCTGTAAGCTGGTTCGAATTTCTTAGCATCTTCAACAGAGTTGTAAACTAAACCGAAACCAGTCGATTTGGAACCACCAAAAGCAGTTCTGAAACCGAAAACGGAAATGGAGTCTTTTTCAGCCTTATATAAAGCAGCTAATTGTTCTCTGATTTCATCTTTGGAAACATTAGCCTTGTTTGGGTGAATGACATCAATCACAAATTGTCTTCTATTTAATAATGGGTTAGAGATAACCTTTCTGGTTCTAATAGTAACAGCGTCAGACTATAAAAAAAAATCGATTGTTAGTATATTTGAAATCTGTGAATGCGTTATTTAGCTTCTTGGGGAATAGATGGAAACTGTCAAACAGATAAAACTTGGATTCTTATATATATATTTAAAATAAAAAAAATTGACTTGTTACGTTATTTTATTGTCTCCCTCGATTTGTTTCCACAACAAAAATTGAAAAAAGGGGCATGTTGTGAATTGGTGCTTTTTGAAAATAACATAAGCATTCAAGAATACTTAGTTTATTTATATAAACTGTTGCCTATTTTTGTAGTTTTATCACTATTCTATAATGCTGCTGTTACTCTAATTTGGGATTTTTCAATGAAATTGTTGTCTTTCATATGAAACCAGAATTCTTCAAAATCAATAATAAATGAAGTAAGATCACTCAAATAATTTAAAGCTGGAAGTTTTACATCAAATTTAATAATTGTTGAGTTTATTCATGAATAATATATTTTAAATCAGTTTCAAATTCATCAATATTATAACTCTTTATATTCATAAGACATATCAATAATAATTCAACTTTGAGATTTATACTATTTGAAACAATTTATCCATCACATCCATAACGCTATATATAATTGAAAGTTGTACCTACCATATTGATCTATATATTAGTTGCAAAGACTTTGAAATTCAAAAGAAGACTTCGAAGATTAGACCTTTTACTTAGTTAACAGATTGAAAATTTTCCAGAGTGGAGCGAGTGTCGGTAGAGCAGAGCACAAGGGACGGCGGTGCGTCAGCCACAATGAGTGTGGCACATAAAATAGAAACGAGAGAGGGTTGGAGAGGGTTGTGCGAGTGCACGTGATAATATCGTGCTGTCAAGATAATTTCAATTTGTTAATTCATTAAAATCAAAGCCCTTGTATATACGTATATGCGTATATTCGTATAAGAGTAGTTATCGATTGTGCAATACAAATTACTTTATAGTTATATTTATAAATAAAGCACAATTAACTTTTTTTTTTGAAAAATGACGAACTGTAAAATTAAAACAAAGAAATGAAAACAAGAAGACACAAGTACACAACTATCACGAATATTACATTAAACAGTTAAATATTAAGCTTTGATTCTTAAAGTAAAATTAACAATAACAGCAATCAATAAGAAAAAGCACAACATGGTTGGACCAAATCTATCATCATAAGGACCGGAACCTCTTCTTCTAATAGCATTTGCTCTCCAATGATATGTTGTTAATGCGTATAACATAGTACCCATTGCAATTAATGTGAATAATGATGCACTAATTCTACCAACCTTATCACCAAAATTTAATAAACCAATTGCTAAGGATCCTAATATAACTGTAAAATTCAACCATGATAAAAATGTTCTTTCATTTGCAAAAAAAACTTTTGGTTCAACTCTTGTTGGTAATGCTATTCTTTTACCAGGAGCTATTAATAAAAATTAAAATATAAGCACCGTTAGGTGTCTTATATTATTAAGTTAGTATTACTGTCTAGCTAAATATATAATGATCGTATAAGGTGATCATAACATATGAGTGGGATTCACCACTGCCACGAAATGCACCCTAGAATGATGTCCTTATCACATTTAAACATTAATTCAATTAATATAACATACCAGTTTGTAATAAAGGAGCAGAAGACATGAGGTTAAGTTATAGAATGAAAGTATAAGAGCAATGACTAGCAATTTTTTTTTTTTAATAGTTGTGGTATTTGAACCAGCAAATTTAAAGTTCCAATTCAAGGGCCTTTTATCGCTTTATTAGGCTGCCTTCAGAAGCTCATTTCTCGCACACGTGCGCTAATGCGTCGGTTGACGCGTCGATCAAAAGAAAGCAATCTAATGAGAACCTTGCTGCTGAGGTAAGCGGCCCAACATGATATTGAGTTATATATGTTTGTAGGATAATAATTAGAGTATGGAATAACCGAGTAAACAGTATTTTAAATTTATTTTTTCTTGTCTCTCACAGTTCAATATATGATTGCAAACCAATAAGTTTTAATTAAAATGTAACTCATTTTGTACTCTCTTTGTGAGTGTAGAATCATCAAAGAAGAATGTTTTATTTAATTAGACTGATGTTAGCGTAGCCAATACTTTGTCGACTAAAAATTATATATCCGAGATGTTCCTACATGTCTTCCATTTTATTGCCGACAATGGCTGTGCCACATAACCTTTTAAGTGGCTGAAAAAGGAATAGCGATTTTGTTATTTTATCTACATACCCCAAAATTGTCGACTCACCTACCCTATTTTAATCTATTTCTACCCAATACTATGATATCTATCGTATTTTCTTTAGTTTCATCACAGTGTATCATTGGGAAAAGAAAGGCACTATATATCTTTACTGGGCAATATTGAAAAGAAGTTTAATCCTGAAGGTAGCATTATCATTTCCATTTGAAAAGTGAAGCCTCTTATTTGTGAGAAAAAGTTGCCTCATCTCAAGCTCGATCTGGAAGTTCCCAACATATTTATCTGCGTATATTGGCTATTTCTGGCTACCCTTTTCTTTGTGCCCTTTTCAACTTTTTGATTCTGTTCATTGAAATGGTAACCCTGCACCGCCTGTTATTGGTATCCTTTTGTTCTCAAATCTATATAAAATGATCCCTTTTTGCCCACTTGTAATGTTTGTCCCTGTTCTACTATAATTTAGTTTAACCAATTGGTATACAATGTATTTTGTCGTTACATTCTTTGTTTCTATCTTATTATTCACTACTTTGGCTAAAGCTGATTTAGTGAGTGATATTAATTGTGCCATTACCGACTTGATTGGTAATATTTTGGATCCTTCTAATACAAACTCATGTGGCACTACCACTACGACCTCATCTTCAACTTCTATTACTTCAACTATATTCAGTGCCTCAAGTATTGTAACAGCATCTACAACATCTACAACACCAACTACGCTTTCCACATTAACGACTACTTCATCCACCCCTATTTCAAGTACCACTACTGGGAACATCATTTCTTCGGTTATTGACGAATTGTTCAGTACTTATGTTACCACAATTGACGGTATTCCTTTTACTGTTGTGGTTGCCGTTGGAACCGGAGATGTGACCTCTGCAGCTGGTAGCATTCTCTCTTCTATTACATCCGGTGCAGGAGATATTGTTTCTTCAATTACATCTGAAGCAGGTGATATTGTTTCTTCAATTACTTCTGATGCAGGAAACATTGTTTCTTCAGTTACTTCTGAAGCAGGTGATATTGTTTCTTCAATTACATCTGGAGCTGGTGATGTTGTTTCTTCAATCACTTCTGGAGCTGGTGATGTTGTTTCTTCAATTACTTCTGAAGCAGGAAATATTGTTTCTTCAGTTACATCTGGAGCTGGTGATATTGTTTCTTCAATCACTTCTGAAGCAGGTGATGTCGTTTCTTCAATTACATCTGAAGCAGGAGACATTGTTTCTTCAATTACTTCTGGTGCCGGAGATGTTGTTTCTTCAATCACTTCTGATGCAGGAAACATTGTTTCTTCAATTACATCTGAAGCAGGCGATGTTGTTTCGTCGATTACTTCTGGTGCCGGAGATGTTGTTTCTTCAATTACATCTGAAGCAGGAGACATTGTTTCTTCAGTCACATCTGAAATCGACGATTTAATTGCGTCTATTACTTCGGAAGTTGGTGGACTTATTGCTGAAATCACTGGTAATGCTGGGATTGTTTACGACCTATTAGAAGTTGAAGCAGCCTTTGATTTATACTCTATTACTAGTGAAATTGATGATTTTGTTGCCTCAGTTACATCTGAAGCTGGACAATTGACCGACACTTCTGCAGTTGCTGCTGCTATTTCAACTTTCACTTCAAATGGAGGAATTTTAGTTTCCGAAATTACTTCTGAAGCTAATGTTTTAGTGGCGTCAGTTACTTCAAATGTTGGAGTTTTAGTTGCATCCCTTAGTTCTGAGGCTAGCAATTTAGTTGCTTCAATTACTTCAGTAGCAGGTGATGATACCGCTGAAATTTCGTCTCTTTCTAATAGTGTTTCTGAACAATTTGATTCATTGATTTTTTCCATTACTTCACAAGCTACCGAGTTAGTTGGGAGTATTACATCCAATGCTGGCCTAGCTGTTTCTACAGTTGAAAATGCTGTTAAAGAAGCCACAGCTGAAGTTGGCTCATTAACTGCAACCTTAGATTCAACCGTGGCCACGTCAGTTACTACCAGTCATACAACTTCAAGTACATCAACTCATTTAGCTTATGGTTCTCGAACAACAAACCCACCTTCACTAATTTATACTTGGTTATTTGCTATGGCCGGTGTTGTATTATTATTCTAACCAACTTGCAGGCCACCTCATTCATTCTTGATTAATTGCTTTATTTTAGTTTCAGTTGAATTTTGAGTACATTTAATTGTGCTATCTTTTAGAATGTAGAATTCTTTTGATATTTTTGTTTGTGTTTTATTTTTGTTTAAGTTTTTTCTGACTTCAGAAGATTTAAATTTTACATAATTTTGTATTGTTTATTCAATAATATTTGTTTTGAATTTATTTAATTATAAAAGCAAAGTCAAAGTAAGCAAATTTTATATTGTGTGTTGCCTGTATATGAGAAAAGTTAAACAAAATGAATATGAGGATAATAAAACCAGTAAAACATCAAGACGACAAAAGAAAACGGAGGAGGAAAAAATTAAATTAACTTAAAGATAAATGAAGTAAAACAAACCCTTTAAAAATTTAAAAGGAATCTAAAATACGATTGAAGAATGAAAAATAAAATAAGAATAAAAATGCGAGAAATAGGCAAGGCGAAAGAACTGAGATGAAGTAAGAAACCGAGGAGACAACACACAGATATATAATTTTTTTTAAATAAATTTGATATCATGAATTGGAATTTGAGTGATTAAGCAATGAAATGATATGGATAAATATGACAAATGAAACAATACTATTTCTTTTCTTTTATTTGAAATTGGCAGTTGAAAAATATATGTGTATAAGATTGAAGATTGATGCAGACCATAGAAAAAATATCTTGAAAAAAAAAAAAGATGAATTAAATATCATTATTTAAAATAGTAGCAATGAAATCGTGAAAATAAAAACAAAAAGAAAAGACTAATGTATGATGGAAATAAATTGAGCAACGATAAAAAGTTGAAAAAAAAACAATGAGAATAATGTAGTGACTAATGCATGTTGATAAAAATTGAAAAAGTTTAAGACATAAATAAGAAAGACAGAATGGTATAGCAAACAAACGATCATGCTCAAATTTTATTAGAATTGAGCTAAAGGATCACGATTTAATAAATTTTGACGAATGGATTTGAGGTTTTCAATATTTTGTTTACTATTTTGGGTATTGTTGAAAAGTATTTCATTTTCTTTGAAATTTATATTCTCACTATTATTAACTTCAAAATTCTTCTTTTTTTGAATTAATAACAGTTTATTTGATTTGTTATCAATTATCATATATTCTTTTTTAATTAAAAATTGATATCCTATCTCTTTTAGAGAATCTTCTTTCGATGAACTTTTTTTAGAATCTTCGTTAACCCAACCAGCTTCATTATCTTGACCAACAGTAAAATCAGATAAAATACCGTCATCTTCGTCGTCATCCTCATCTTCTTCTTCATCGTCATCGTCAACCTCATCATCATAAAACACGGATTCTTCGTTAAGATCATCAACCATAAACATCAAAGGAGAGCTACTTGAATTACTAACCATTTCATCATCATTAAAACTTAAAAGGTTATTATGATCAGGAGTTCCAAAAAAACTCTCATTATCCCAATGATTATTATTTCTATTATTATCATTTTCTCTGTTAATTTGAGAAGATTGTGGATCAGCGAAATGATCAACATCAGACTCATTATAATTATAGTACAGAGGTTCATCAACTTGTGGATAGTAAAAAGAATGAATTGAAGTGATTGATGAAGAATTTGAGATAGTCGAAGATCTAGTTAGCATTGAAGAAAAAGAATTTGATGATCGAAGTGATGGTAGTTGTCTAAATGTACCATTATCGTTAGTTTTGTCTGGCGAAAAGATTCCTAGTCCAAGAGTTGGTAAGCAATCCTGCCCCTCTTCTTCTTCGTTGTCGTCTTTGTGGCCTGCACAAGTGGGACGCATACGCAAGTTGTCAATGGGCTTGGAGACAGAGCCTTGATAGGAAGACAGCTGAGAAGTGCCACTGGTAGGCAAGAAGTGGTCAGGATGACCGGAGGAGCAGTGTGACAGGGACCAGCCTAGCATTCTATGGGGAAAGGAGTAGTAGAAGGAGTAGAAGGAGAAGCGTCCAGTGATTCTCGATCTGTTTTACTGTTTGTGTTTACTCGACATCCTACTGAACACGTGTGGGGGAACCCAGGAATCAGGCCTAACCATAGTGAGCCTATCGTACCCAAGGTCCCGACCATTAATCATCTCTCTTAAAGCATTTGCAGTTTTCACATCTGAATCACTTAATTTGGATGATATACTTTTAATATTCATTGTGTTCACGGAATCAATAGATTTTTCGTTGATGTTCATTAATGATGGGGGGATTATATCAGAATGATCTATCGTTGTAGTTGATTTGGATTGTTTATACGGTGCTATACCAGGCGTGACATTTTCCGTTGTATCATTTAAATCTTCGATTCTAGTTAATCCATTAGTATTTGTATAATTTAAAAATTTGAAATCTCCAAATTTCTTTTCATTAATTTCTTTAATTGACCTTAAAGATGAGATATTATTATTATTATTATTATTATTATTATTATTATTATTATTATTATTATTACAACGTAATCTATAATTGTCCGGTTTTAGATTCTTCTCAATCATTTCGACTGTTTTATAGTTTGATATTTTGCACTTCATTAATAATCCATCGAAAGAATGATCATGCTTTTGGCCATCAATGCGTTCTAGTATAAACTCTTGCTTATTTGGTTGATAATACAGAATGAATTTAACTTTACAAAAATGCGTTTTATCTTTATTTAATGAACATGAAAAATATCTTCTAACTGAGTTTGACTTTGAATTATAGATTATTACAAATGATTTATTAAAAAGTCTCCAAAATTGTGCAAATTGTGATAATGTGAATTTAAATACTTTTTTTTTATATAAAATTGTTTTAATTAAGGTTCTTTTAATAATTTTTTTAAATTTATTAACTTTAAGATTTTCAAATTTTTTTTCAATTTTACAATCAATTTTAGTGAAGTTTGTATTAAAATAATATTCAAATGCTGAATTTAATTTTTTAAAGTTTAATTCATTTTTGATTAAACTCGAGTTTTTCTTGAACTGTAATAACATTTCTTTAATGTCATTTGAATGTTTTATTTCTTTAACAAAGTCAAAATCTTCATCTATATCAACTGATGAGATTTCATCCAGTTTGGACTCAAGTTCCATTGGCACATTAAGTTTATTATTCCTTTTTTGTTTTGCTTTTAATCTTTTTCTTTCTAATTTTTCTTCATTACTTAACGAACTTTTATCAATATTATCGAGCTCATCGGTACTTCCATTAGGCATGAAATTGATAAATTGTATAGGTAAATCATCATCATCATCATCACCTCCATCATGGACATCTCTCACATCACCCTCATCATCAACGTCATCATCATCATCATCATCATCATCATCATCATCATCATCATCATCATCATCATCGTCCACCTCAGCATTAGGTGTAGTTGTGTCTAAACTGTCATCATTTAAATTCATCAGCGAATTAACTGACATAGCAGTACTACCACCATAAGAGGTAGAGTGGAAATCGTTACTTGGACCATTAGATTGACGAGAAGCCAAATCCGACAGACTAACAGGACCGTGGGATCCTGTGAACATGCTGGTTTACAACTATTAAAGAAGGTATTAGAGAATTATACGAAAGTTCCGCGTTTTTCACTGGTTCAAAAGATAGTTCATACCCTGGAACTGAGCTGAGTGCTCATCTTCAATGATGTATTGTTGGTAAGGTGGGTAGGGATATGGATAGGGGTATTGTTGGTTCGTGGTCTGGACCATGTTCTGAGCCACGGGATGGATCATAGGTTGTGCCAGTTCCATGTACGGAGCAATGTCATTCAAAGGTGCCGGTGGAGATGATATAGATGGTTGCTGTTGTTGGTAGTACGGAGTTTGGCCATTTTCACATACTATTTGATCGATTTTACATTTCTTGATAATCGATTCTTCGTAATCATGTGAATGTGATTCATTGTTGGTTCTTTCCAAGTAAATAACCCCTTTATTACCAAATTGATCTGTTTCTGTCTTATGGAAATATGTGTAATATTTAACATTACAATTATCAAAACCACTATTCAAATTCCCCAACTTTCTTTTTCTCTTTGGGGGGTTATTATTAGTATTGTTTTCCTCGATTAATCTTCTGTTTAATATCTTTAAATGCTGAGTCTTTTCAAATCCATTTATTTTAAATGAACAACAAAATGATTTCTTTTGATATAAAAAATTTGTTGATTCTCTTGTTGCCGATCTTGTAAATGCCTTATTGAAAATTAGCCATAATTGAAAGAATTGTGATAATGAGAATTTCAATATTGGTTTCGAATTAGAATGAACGACCGTTGTAATAGTAGTAATTAATTCATCTCCTGGATTCAATGGATCTGGTATTATCTTAGTTTCAGTATTATTGGAAATTTCTTTTAAATTCGATTTATTAAATATTAATTTGAAAGTTTTTTCAATCTTATTAAACGTTTCCAAATCTTTTATTTTTAAATCAGATGATTTAACTCTATTTAGTAAATCTTTAAAGGCTGTACTATCATCAAATTCAAATTGGAACCTCTCATCTGGTGGTATATCAACAAATTCACCCTTTAATTTTAATCTTTCTCTTAGTTGAATGGGTTTCAATATATTTGACGGTATCTTACTTGGAGGTCTGATACCTTCGTTATTTTTCTGTTTCTTAATTTGAGGTTTTCTTTTATTGATTTTTTGCTTTATTCCTTGTCGTTCTTCTTCCTCTTTTCTTATTATGGCATCGGATGTTAATGGAACTGAATGAAGTATATCACGTACAGTATTAAGTATGGTCTGGTTTGGGCCTATCATGGGTATACCATGAACAGTAGGCACAGTTGTGGCGGACATCTCATGATGATCATTGTTGGCATTACCGGGCATACTGGTAGTTGTAATGAGTAGTTGTGGTGTGCAACAATTTCAGCTCGGCGTCTGTTTTACAGACTAATGCTAAAGATCTTCTCCTTCTACAGGGGACTCGGTAAGGGTGCAACATTTTCCAACCGTGGAACAGTCTAGAATGGTATCAACTATGGCTTGTCGGTGATCAACGTTCCCAAATACGGGTATACTTGACATAATAGAAAAAGAAAATCCAGTATCTACTTTACACTTTTGAGCAATTAATTGAGATTTCAGGTTTATTTCTTTTCCCAACCTCAATAACTTTAGATAATTACTCGATATAAACCATCTGATTAACAATAGATTAATTGAGTTTTCCATTTGATTTTGAGTTTCGGATCGACGTAATTATAAGCATAGTTATGATATAAAGGGCACTCAATTTCCCCTGTTATTCAAATTGGTCGTTGGTAGATGTTTATCCTCTTCAATTAAAAATACAGTATAATTTATTTTGTATTCTTGAGTACTTCAACCAACTTCAGAAAACAAATAAGAAAAATGTCAACATCTTTTAAATTATCAATTATTAGGTTATTAGCAGTTTCAGTTATTTCTTTGTCATTATCAAATGCAGCACCAGTAATATTTGAACCGATTGGACCAGTCGTTGTTGCAGCAACAACTTCTTTAAAAGAAGAAACCCCAGCAACATATGATCGTTATTCTCCAACAGGTATTGCTGTTGCTAAAACTACTGAATCTCAAGGGGGTGTCTTTCCTCATGGTACTGCTGGTCCAAAACCATGGGGTGGTTTCAATAATTCAACAGAGACTGGTTCTTTTGTTGGAAACATACCACCATCAGGTACAATTTTACCAGATTCTCAACAACCTGGTTATAACTTTGGGCATAAGCAAGACGGAGATGTTTCCCAACAAAGTCCTGAACCCCGTGAATCTGGTGCTACTGATCAGGACCAAGAAAGTGAACCATTTGATTATGTCGAAAAACCTGGCTCAGATGATGCTTCTACAGCTATTGAAACCCAAAATTCAAACAATAATCACGATAAATTCGCAAAAAGGGACGATACACTACTATCAGTTTATTTTGATGGTCCTAAACTACTCAATGTCGTTGATGATAATTTGAAACAAATTGTTTCAAGCAGTGGTGATTCCAACCCAGTTGGACTATTAGGTGGAGATTTTAAACTCTCAGGATCATTTTCAGGTGCAACCTCTCCAGTTGCTACAGCAAAAGCTGAATTATTGGATTCTTTAAATTTTATTGAAAGAGCAAACGGTTTTGTAAAAAAAGAATCTAATTCATATACAGCTTCTTCATCTATTACTGAAGTTGAAAAGCAATCAGTTTCATTCACTTCTGCTACCGCAAACGTTTTATTTTCTCCTGGTAAAATTAGCTCTGTTTCTATCCCAGTTGAGACTGCCACCGCTTAATAGTGGCTACCTAAAACATATCTAGTTCTTTTACTTTCTTTTTACTTCTTTGAGTTTTCTATACGTACATGATATAATCCTAAATATATAGTTAAAAATTAACTAACATATGTTATAAATTTAACAACAACACGTAGAGTAGTTCAACTCCACTGATAAACCCCATCCTTCACCAGTTCAAGAAACTCGCCTTTCAGATTCGCATCTTCTGCCAGATGAAACGCGTCGCACCTCTGCACCAGCCAGCGCACACTTCTTCTACAACCAACTGCCCAACCATCTCCCCGTTCTTTCTTCTTGTTCTAAACACACCATTTCACAACTCTACCATGTCTGTTGCTATTGAGCCTGTTGGTATCACCAACCTACCAAATCAAAGGTATGTCCTGTTTATCTCTTCTCCCCTCCTCACTTCAAATTGTTTACATTATATCTTCATCCATCTAACCTCAAAGCGTGTCGACATATATACTAACTTTTACACAATAGATATAAGATTGTTTCTAAACAAGGTGCTACTTTGAATGTAATGCTAGCTGGTGAATCTGGTTTAGGTAAAACCACTTTCATCAACACTTTATTTCAAACCTCCTTAAAACCACATTTTCAAGATTCAAAAAGATTTGAAAAACCATTAAATAAAACTGTTGAAATTGAAATTTTAAGAGCTGAATTAGAAGAAAAAACGTTTCAATTAAGATTAAATGTAATTGATACCCCTGGTTTTGGTGACAACATTAATAACAGAAATTCATGGCAAACAATTGTAGATTTTATTGATGATCAACATCAATCTTCATTAAAACAAGAAAGTCAGCCATCAAGATCTGAAAAGTTTGATTTAAGAGTTCATGCTGTCTTATATTTTATTAGACCAACAGGACATACTTTAAAACCTTTAGATATTGAAGCAATGAAAAAAATTGGTACAAGAGCCAATTTAATTCCAATAATTTCAAAAGCTGATACTTTAACGCCAAATGAAATGTTAGAATTTAAAAAAAAAATTAGAGATATTATTGAATATCAAGATATTAGAATTTATTCTCCGCCACTTGAAACTGATGATCAAGCAGCAAATGAACATGCAAAACAGTTAATTGAAAGTATGCCATTTGCAATAATTGGTTCGGAAGATGAAGTTTTAAATGAATCTGGTGAAAAAGTTTATGGTAGATCATATCCTTGGGGTATAGTTGAAGTTGAAAATGATTTACATTGTGACTTCAGAAAATTAAGATCATTGTTATTAAGAACAAATATGTTAGATTTAATTTTATCCACTGAAGAAGTTCACTATGAATCATTTAGATCACTTAGAATGTCAAATAAATCAATAGAAGAGAAAAAAGATAAAGATATTTCAGCGGATACTGACGAAAAAGTTGCAGCTGATAGATTAGAAGAAAGAATTACAAGCAATCCAAAATATATTGAAGCTGAAAAGAAAATTAAAAGAGAATTTGCAGAGAAATTAAAATCAGAAGATGAAAGATTCAAACAATGGAAATATAATATTCATACTGAAAAAAATAGATTGAATCATGATTTAGCCGAATTACAAGAAGAATTAAAAAAATTGGAAAAGCAAGTCAAAGAATTAAAGGAAAAGAAAGGCTACAAGTAGAATTTTGTTTAATTGTTTTTAATACCCTTTTCTTCTTGACATCACTTGTACGTTTCTTCTACGCTAACCATTTTTTATACTACTACATTTATAGTCACCTAATAACTCCAGTTTTTTTTTGAAAGAAAAAATTATCTATAATCTTTTTTTGTGCTACAAACACTCTCAATCTTTTACTTTTTTTGTTATGTTCATTCTTTATTTGTTCCATATCTGTTGAGTTTTTATACCACATCTTTTCGTTCTTTTAAATTTTGAATCTTTAAATATTGGTGTATTCATATGTTTCAGTTAGAAAAAATAAACGCTTTTATCATTGCTTTTTGAAAATATCTTTTAATTCTTTATGTAACTTTAATCAGGAAAACTGAATTATTTAGATGTTTTACTTAAAGAAGATATTTTAATATTCATTTTCAAGTACAAAAGTAGAACACAAACAAATAGAAAAACGCGTAAATAACTTTTCAAACGATAAATAAATAAATAAAAAACATGCCAATATATTATCAATGAATCAATATCCACCACAAACATGATAATCCTCTGATAATATTTTTTCTAAAGAGAAAGGCTTAGAATATGATCCAGGAAGACATTACTAAAAAACCATGATAAAAAGACAAGATGATTAAAAATAGATATTTAGTTCTAACTATTGCTTAAAATTAACATATACCGCTACGCCACAAATGTTTTTCTGAAGTGGCGTAGTCTAATGTTCCTTACCTTTTCATTTATTACTTTTCATTAAAAACTGATAAAAAATATTTTAAGGATTAATATATAAGGATGAAATACAATTAATTAAGTTTCAGTTAACTATAAGATTATCAATGATTATTAAATCCGCGTTCCAAGAAATTCTGATTTCCATATAATATCAAGTTTTAGTGTGTATGATTTATTATTAAAAATTCCGAGGATTTTCCATAAAAATTTCAATTAATTTTCCCCTTCCCCCCGACTAATTAAATTAATTCCACCAACACCACTATGACAATGAATATATTATGTATCCATGTTAAAGTTCGTGTGAAGTGAGGATGTACAGCATTAAATTAAATTAACAGTTCAACGAAAATAATTAGAGCGTAGCTCAGTTGATTAATTGTAATGAAAACACAATCCAAGTATAAATTAATGAAGGTAGATTTGCTGCTGTATGAGAACTATATTCAATAAAAATTGTACTATTTCTTGTACTAGTTAGTTACGGCAAAAGCAGTTGAATCAATGGAAGAAACAGTTATATCAATCATTAGCTGTTACACGTCAACTAATCCCCCAATTCTGAAATAACTGAAGAAATTATCTAATCAAAATCCGAATAAACGTTACTCAAAAGTAAAGATATTTCAGTAACTTTGACACTTTTATTAAATCTAAAAACTTCAGCATCTAAAGTAACAACATTAAAGAGTGGGCCTCTTAAATTCAGATGTAATTGAAGCAATGAAAGTATCAATTTCTCAGCAAAACTAAGAAGTTCAACGTCAATTTCAACTATAATAAGTGACGTAGTAATACTAGAATCACTTTTACTTTTTTATTGAATTTAAGAGTAGATGGAGAGTTTGAAACAAAAAAACTAGTAGATCAATAAGAAGAGTAAAACTATCTCTTGAACTTACAAGCTACTTCCAGTGGAAGAAGAATGCGGGGAGCTGAATGAATCGGTTTCACACAAAGATTTAACAACCAAATGTGGCAGAATTAACTCGAAAATGAGGTCCGTAATATATGAATCAGTTAAAAAATACAACGGTAGTAGATACTGAAAAGTAATACATAGAACCATTGCAAGAGGCAAACAGGGGGGAGGGACCTTCTTACAAGAATAACACCCAGCGCTGCAGTTGGAATCTGTTGGAACAAATTGAACTACAAAATTCTGTGGGCAAGGTTGAACAACCAAAATTCCAGAATAAATACTATAATTATTTAATAATAAATAAAAATAAATAATAAATAATAAGTAGATAGTAATATAAAAAAAGATGCCCTAAACCTTACTTTCTGCATTTTGTCTCAATTTGGCACCAAATTTTATTATCAAAAAGTTAGATAAAAATCCAATCCATAGAACAAGTGCACTAATTGTTGAAAACCATCCAACACCAAGATTATTAATTTGAATTAAACAGGTACCAGAAGCAATAGCCCCACCAAATAAATATCTCGAAAAGTAATTGGAACTAATAGCATCACCTTTTAAATTAGGTAAGCAGTCAACACAATATGCATTTAATGGGGCCAAAGTAACCATTTGGCCAAAAGCACAAAAAAACATTGTAATTATTGGAATTGCTATACCACCTTTACGTTTTTCTAAACACCATCCATAAATTAACATAGAAATTGGTTGTACTAATCCATGTGCAACCATACTACTTTTTAATCTATCTTCAGGAACTCGTTCACCATTTCTCCTTTTAATCCATTTTTTAACGGTGTAATCAGCATATTTACCACCAACCATTGAACCAAGTAAATATCCAGTACCCGGAGCTAAATAAAACAATGCACCTAGAATGGGGGTTTCTAGATTGAATCTTGGATTAATCACTTGTCTTATTGGAGTGAGTAACCCATACATATTATATGTCACGCTAGCTGAGATCATTCCGGCAAAAACCATATTTAGATATCTGAAGGCACCAAAAACTCTAAATGGATTATATTTAACAAAAACAAATCTCTTATTCTGTTTCTCTCTAATTTCTTTTGAGGTAATGACCCTACTTGTTTCTTTTAAAACAAAAATAATTAATAACGTATCCAATCCACTCAATCCAGTCATAAACCAAAACACTGCTCTCCAATTGGCATAAGTAACAGTCAATCCACCAAATACAGGGCCAATACAAGGACCTAATTGAGCACCTAACAAGACCCAACCCACAGCATTACCACGTTCTTTTGGTCTTTTAATGTCACCAACGATTGATCCACCGATTGAAACACAACTGGTACCTAATAATGCAGTTAAAAATCTAAATATAAAAAACATTGGTAAATTTTTTGATAACCCACTTAATGCTGTAAATAATGTAAATCCAACCGAGCAAACAATTAAAATGATTTTTTTACCATATATTGGAGCTAATGGGCCTAATAATATTGGTGAAAATGCCATTCCTATATTGAAAATTGAATTTGAAACATTTATTACTTCTGTTGATGTATTTAACGAATCTGCAATTTCTGGTATTGCTGGTATAAAAGCTAAATTTGAAATTGGAGATTGGAAGCTTGTAAATGCAATTATGAAGATAAATACAGATTTTTGAAAAGATGTAAATTTATCAAAATGAGGATCAGTATCTGACTTCGAAATCATTTTTGTTATCTGATTAGTGCTAACAAGTTTACATTCTAATTTTTTTTCATCTAGGTTTAATTCATCTTTATTTTTTTCAGTTTGATAAAATGAATTAGAAAATCCATTAACACAATTCAAATTTAGATCATTTTTCACTTCATTGATTTCTCTTTCGGGCATAATTAGATTAACGAAAACCTAAAAGAGCAGAATAAATATTTAAAAAAACGTTATCTGTATGTATTTTAAAGTATATACTTTAAAAGAAAAATTCTAGTTGTAATTGAAGGGTAAATTACTGCTATTTAAGTAAATCTTGCATGATTCAATCCTTGACCTCAAAAACCCTCTGGGAGCAGCATCAAGGGTTGATATATCCCGGTACCGGGAAAAGTACTCCTGTAACGGGATTAAAAATGGGCTTGAAAGTGTTGTGGCGCGTGTGGCTGAGCTGGGGACGCCACCCCGCATGCATTTTACTAGTTAAATATTACTGATTTCCATAATATGACAGATATTTACTAAGAAATAATTAGTGCAAATATTTCTGGGAGAATAATTGTTTTTTTCTCAAGGTTCCTGAAATATATATATATATTATTATTATTCCCCATTCCCTATGATTCCTATAATATAGATAGAAAAGTTGGTAAGGAATATTTTTCCCAATTGTTGGGAGCTTGATGTTATTCAATTTCTAAAGAATAACCTACGATTCCCATAGTGCAAGAAGGAGCTGCTAACAAACATTTTTACCGAATATCCTTGGGGGGTTTCCACATATTCGGGAGCAATTCCAATTCGGAATCGGAATCGTAAGCGACGCGTCGGATTCTTATCTCTTTTAGCAATCTAGGATTTTCATATTAAGGGAATTCACTATTAAGAAATATTTGGTGCAACTTTAAGAGATGAATTACCATTATATTCAAGCAGCAAGATAGCAAGCATACTTTACAATAGAAGGAGATCTTGAAATTATTCTAATCGACCTGTATTTGTAAAGCCAGATACTTTCTTAAAAAATCTAACAAATTTGTCTAATAAGACCATACTGATAATCATAGTCAATTCTTTGTATGTATGTATGTAATAGCACCGTTTGTTAAAATTAAGAAATTTATGTACAAAAACTAAGAAAATTACGATAAAAAAATATTTAATTAAAGCACTTATCATAATCAGTTAACACAAATCTAAATTTAACGTCACCTTTTTCCATTCTTTTCCAAGCCAATTCAACATTTTTTTCGTTAATTGGAATTTCTTCGACCCAAGGTTTAACTTTCTTATCAGCAGCCAACTGTAACATATATTCAATATCCTTGATTGAACCGGTGGCTGAACCTTGAAGTTTATAACCATTCATTAAAAGAACAAATGGTGGAATTTGTAACAAGAAATCAGCAGGTGGAGCAGTAATAAAAGTTAAAGTACCAGTAGCTTTTAGTAATTTCAAAATACTAACAAAGGCATTAGTTTCAAATGTTGAGCCTGTATTAATAATGCAATCCAATGTTCTATCATAATCACCAGTCTCTAACTTTTGATCATCCGTTGAAATATAATGATCTGCACCCAACTGTTTAGCTAATTCCTTTTTTTTATCGTTACGTGAAATAGCAGTAACTTCTGCTCCTAATGCTTTTGCAAATAAAATTGACATATGGCCGATACCACCAATACCAACAACCCCAACTTTGGTGCCTTTTTTAACGCCCATTGATAATAATGGTTTAAATCCAGTAATACCACCACATAATAATGGCGCAGCATGCTTCGTTTCTAATCCTTCCGGGATTTTAAAAGCAAGTTTACCATTAACTCTAATAAAATCAGCATAGCCACCTTGAGACGGAAAATTATCTCTATCTTTCCAAGTACCCAAATAAGTTAAAACGCTATCAACATTACAATATTGTTCACGATCATTCAGGCAATCTTCACAATGACCACATGAAGAAGATTGTGCACCAACACCAACTCTATCGCCAATTTTAAATTTTGCCTGAATGGATGGATCTGATCCAATATTAACAATTTCCCCAATAATTTCATGGCCCACAGCTAATGGAACGTATGCTGCACCCCAATTACCTTGAATAGCATGCATATCAGAACCGCAAATACCACAAGCATGAATCTTAATATCGACATCAGTTGAATGAATTAAGTGAGGAGTATAGGTAAATCTAACTGGCTTTGGTGCAGTTGATTCAGTGAATTTAACATATTCTTGAATCCCGATAGCTTGAATTGATTTGATTTCAGTCATAATTTTAATAGTTGATAATCTTTTTTTTTTATCTGTCTACGTATGATAGACATAGCAACTTATCGCTCAAAGTGGTAGAACAAAGTTGTGGTTTATATACTTCAGAATATGTAATAGTTATGTTGTGTATTGCAACGGTGTTAAATGCGATCCGTCGGGAATAAGCGAATAAACTCCTATTTCCATGATAGAACCATCGATCAACGTTTAGAAGGATAGGGTAAAGGTGGATTGATGTACGTGATGTTCACAACAGCTAAATGATTACTAATTAACACATGATACATATCACAAAGGGGTCCACTTGTACTAAATTAATTGGTGGTTTCTTGTCTTTTGTTTTGTTTTATTTGAAAACCATAAATAAAAATTATTCTTCGCAAATTCTCAATTTCTTTTGATATTAAAATTTCATCCCATCGCTCATCTATCTATTCATTTCTCTGCGCCGAGTATTATCCTGAAGCTGATCAATCTCATTATTCTTTTGGATGAAACCCCTTCCGTTTTCTTTACATGGGAAGGCTTATGGATATAAATTTGAGCTCGCCTGAAAATTTGTGCAGGATGCTTAACAGACATATAAGTGACTTTAGTAACTTAGAATTAAAATTTCATTGGAATAATAATAGCCGTCGCCTCTACGTGTAAATCACATTTACTTATTTGTTTAATTGAATAAACTAAATCAAGTAAATCAATATACATAACATACAGCCCTTAAAGCATCAGTAATTAATGAGTTAGACACAGATCAAAATACCGTAAAAGTTGATTCTTAGGGGGACAAAACTAACTATTCAAAGAATTGAAATTACATACCTAATAATAGCTCTTTCTAGAGTTGTAGTCCCTATGTGAATATGACTGGTAGGTATTCCCTCTATGCGGCCTTCCCCTGTTACCATTGAACCTACCATTACTTGGACCAGTGGGCGTGATCTGATAACCCTTTCCATAACGGTCTTCTTGTCTAGAGTTACGGGAATAAGGCTGTTGAGATAATGAGCCTGCAGGTTTCTCGTACGTACTGTGGGTAATAGCTTTGTTCTTTTCTAGGACCTGTATCCTGGAGGTATAATGTCTACCACCAAGTCCACCTCCTAGACGTCTAGGTTTCCAGTTTTTTACAACTCTTCCTCTTTCTATATCAACAATTATTTTTCTATTATTTAGGGTAATTCCTTTAGCTTTCTGAAATGCTGATTCTGCTCCAGATTTATTCTTGTAAACTATAAAAGCGTATCCTCTTGACTTTTGTGATTTTTTATCTCTTACCACTCTGACTTGATCAATCTCTCCAAAAGTGGCAAAAGTATCATTTAATTCTATTTCATTAATATTGTAATCTAGTCTTCCTATGAATACTGTCTTATATGGGTCGCCCGTGATATTAGAATCATTTTCAGGGTTCCACTGAACCAGTTGTTGTCTTAGTTTTTCATTATGTTCAACATTACACCCATTTGTCTCTTCTCTTGTTTCTTCATCTTCATTAATTGTAATTCCAGATGACTTAGATTTTTGTTCATCAGCATAGTCTTTTAATAGTGATAAGAAAGGTCCTACTCCATCCGGAGAGATAGTTTTTCTAAAACCTGAATCATTATCTATTGGTTTTAAATATTTCAATGGATGTTTAAGAGCAAATATCTCATTGATATAGTGTGGATATTTATCTTCATTCATCTTGAGAATATACTTTGGTTTTTTCTTACTCTGAGAGTCAACCGAGCTCTTCAACGCAGAGAACTTTTGTTGTTTGATTCCCTCGCCACCTTTTTTTATTACTGCGCCGCTCAAAACACAGCCATGATAAATATTTTTTTTTTTATTTTTATTTTTATAAGCATTTAAAAACTATTCGATAAAACTTAATCAAAATTCAAAGCAGTATCCAGAAACACTTCTAATATCATGGGTGCAGGAAAAACTCAAAAGAAAAATGCTAAAGGTCGTCTAGATAGATACTATTTCTTAGCAAAGGAAAAGGGATACAGAGCAAGATCCTCCTTCAAACTTCTTCAAATAAATGAAAAATTTGGTCACTTTTTGGAAAAGTCTAAAGTTGTCATAGATTTATGTGCTGCTCCTGGTTCTTGGTGTCAAGTTGCATCTCAACTTTGTCCGGTGAATTCTCTAATCATTGGTGTTGATATTGTTCCAATGAAATCAATGCCAAATTGCATCACTTTCCAGTCTGATATCACAACTGAGGATTGTAGATCTAAATTGAGAGGTCATATGAAAACATGGAAAGCAGACACAGTTCTTCATGACGGTGCTCCAAATGTTGGTCTTGGATGGGTTCAAGATGCTTTCACTCAATCACATTTAACTTTAAAAGCATTGACTTTAGCGGTTGAAAATTTAACTTTAGGAGGTACGTTTATTACTAAAGTTTTCAGATCAAGAGATTATAACAATTTAATCTGGGTCTTTAAACAATTATTTGATAAGGTTGAAGCTACAAAGCCACCAGCTTCAAGAAATGTTTCCGCAGAAATCTTTTTGGTTTGTAAAGGTTTTAAAGCTCCAAAGAAATTAGATCCTAGATTACTAGATCCTAAAAATGTTTTTGAAGAATTACCGGATGGTCCAGCAAATAATGAAGCTAAAGTTTTTAATCCGGAGATTAAGAAGAGAAAAAGAGATGGTTACGAGGAAGGTGATTGGACACAATTTCATCCGATGCCATTATTGGAGTGGGTTAAACAAGAAGATGATGTAATTAATACATTAGGTGCTGTTTCTAAATTTGAATACGATAAGCAAGATCCTGAATGGAAAATATTAAAGAAAATGAAGCAAACAACTAAAGAATTCTTAGCCTGTTGCGAAGATTTGAAAGTTTTAGGTAAGAAGGATTTTAGATTATTAATTAGATGGAGAAAGCACGCAAGAGAAACTTTAGGAATAGAGGATGCATCATTAAAAGAAAAAGAAGCTATTGTAGTTGAAGAATTGACAGAAGATCAACAGATTGATAAAGAATTAGATGATATGAAAGAAAAGCAAAGATTGAAGCAGAAAAGAGAGAAAAGACATAAAAACGAAACCAAACAGAAAGAAATACAAAGAATGCAAATGAATATGCTTACAGATATGCAGATTGGTATAGATGCAGGAAATATTGGCTCGGAAACATTATTTAACTTAAAAACTGCTGAAAAGACAGGCCAATTAAATGATCTGGCTAAAGGAAAGAAATCAATGTTGTTTGAGGGTGAAGATTTAATAAAAGATGTTGATATCATGATTGACGATGAAACGCTATACAAAGAAAAGAATGTAGGAGACGAATTAGATGATTTAGAAGATCAATTAAATGATATGCATAGCCATTATAAAGAAAAGCAAATGGAAAAGGATTCAAAATTACGTGCTAAGTTAGCTAGAGGTGATGCAAACGATGAAGCTTGGAATGGTATTGATGATGACGATCGTCAAGAAGAAGTTAGTGATTCTGATGTTGGTGAATTTGAAAGTGAAGACGATTCTGATTTAGATTCAGATGATGATGAGGCCATCACTAAATTAATCGCTACAATTCAAAAGAAAAAGAAAGGTAATCTAAGTTCAAAAGCCAAGAGTTTCTTCAGTAACTCAATTTTTGATGGTATTAATCTTGAAGCAACATCTTCATTGGTTCCAGATAAGAAGAAAAGTGATAATAATACCAAAGATGAACCAGCACATGCATTATCCGATGACAATGATAGCGAAGAAGAAAGCGAAGAAGAAGATGACGATGAAAAAGATTTTGAAGTTGTTCCTAATGAGTATAATAAGCAAGATGAAGAATCTGACTTCGAAACTGATTCTGAAGATGAAAGAGAGAGTAAAGCCAAAGACACACATAAAAAGGATGTTGATATTGCTACAGTTGAAGCTATGACACTTGCACATGATCTAGCCTTGGGCCATAAGAACAAGAACGATTTAGTTAATGAAGGATTTAATAAGTATTCCTTTAGAGAGAAGGAAGGATTACCAGAATGGTTTTTAGAAGATGAAGGCAAGCATAGTAAAATTAGTAGACCAATTACAAAAGAGGCTGTTCTTGCGATTAAGGAGAAAATGAAGCAATTGAATGCAAGACCAATCAAGAAGGTCATGGAAGCACAGGGAAGAAAGAAATTTAGAGCTATGAGAAGACTAGAAAAGATGAAAAAGAAGTCTGATTTGATTGCAGATGATGAAGGCAAGTCTGAATTGGATAAGGCTAATGAAATTCAAGCTTTGATGTCGAAGATGGGTGGCAAAAAGAAGACCAAGCCGAAGGTCAAATTGGTTGTTGCTACTGGTAAGAATAAAGGATTGTCCGGTAGACCAAAGGGTGTTAAAGGTAAATATAAGATGGTGGATGGTGTGATGAAAAACGAAATGAGAGCTCTAAGAAGAATAGAGAAGAAGCACAAGAAGAAGAGCCACAAATAGAGAGAGCGAACTTTTTGATATTTATATTTAGCTTTATACTAATAGACCCTAGTATCCGATTATTCACTTGTCTATAGGACCTTGCAGTAATGACAACGATAACACAAAGGTCATTGTACTTCATTCACCCTTCTGTTGATTCAGACAAAGTTTTCAGAAGCATCTCACAGGACACGCACGCAATCACCATCCCGGCCAACTCATCCATTCCTCTGGCATTGCAAGAGAAGATAAACGTTCCATACAATCACCTGAAGCAAAATGAACTTGTTGACTTGCTTATAAACTCACAATTGGTTGATATAAGATACAATTGCAAAACTAGCAACTCAAATTCTACAAGGCTAGGCCAAACTATATTTGATGATTTCAAAAATTTGAATCGGTTTGGTTTGGATATAGAGGTTGCGCCTCAACAGGCGACAAGCTTTAAAGAATACCAAAAAATTTCAAAAAATCTTATTAATAAAATTTTGAATTTATTGAAAACCAAAGAAAAAATATCGGAAAGTGAAAAGCCAATATTTTTCAATAATGAATGGTTCAAATATCACTCATTTAATCACGATGATGACAATGAGGTAACGTTGTTGAGATTATGGAATTCGATTTCAAATCAAGAACTACCTATACACTTATCGAACCTAAATACGTTAACTTCTTTTGAAGTTTATATTCAAAATGATCAGCAACAAATATCCTTTGTTTTATATTGGGATAAAATAACCAAACCAATCATGTTGGCAAAGGAGTATAAAGCAGAAGTAAAAAAAGAAATTGGGATTTTTCAGTCAATGTCTCCAGAGCCGTGGGAATATGAGCCTGCTTTAAGTGGTGTTAGGTTCAGCCTACCGGCAGATGAAGAACATGTTTTACTGAAGCCTACATTTTTGATTAGTTATCCAATACATAATACGTTATATGGTTATTCTTCGAAGCATAGTCTCAAACAGGAAAAAACCATACATCCAATTTATAAAGTTGACATAATCGAAAATGGTAAACCGGATAATCCATATTTGTCATTTAAACCTCATACAGAACAACAATGTGATCTAAGATTTGAAATTGACGTTTCGAAAAATATTATTATTGATAAGTACCAATTAAAAAGTAAACCTCAATTTAAAGATTTTAAGATTTTTAATGAAGATGAAATGGATTTAGAATTGCCAGATTATAGATTAGATTCCACTGGATCTTCTATAAGTTTTCTATTGGATGAATCATACGTTTTAGAAAATCATGGTTTTGAAATTCCCTTACATTTAAGATATGGTGAACCAAATGTTCTTGGAGTTAAAGATTTTGCATTGCCTAAAGGTTTATTGTTTTGGGATTGTTCAACGAAAGACTACGAGGAGAAAAAAAATAGTCAAATTAAAGATTATTTCTTAAATGATAATAATTATAAATTAGGTTACGAAAGAATAGAAGATAATTCCAAATTATATTATATTGGTGATATTGAAAGTTCGAATTATTTTGAAATGAAATTACCGGTCGGTGAAATCCAGAATGCATTTTTTGTTGAACTGGTTACATTACTGAGTGTTGTATTTTCTAGTTTTTATATCGTCAAGAAGTTGTTTCGTTGAGCTATGTATAAATAAAATATTTTTATTCTTTATTTTTTGTTTGAATAACAAAATTCATTTATATATTCATAAAAAAAAAAAAAATATTACCTGTTTGTGATAATCATGGTAGATTTGTGCTTGTCGTATGATTTTTCATTAATTAACTTTAAGGATTACTTAAATATCTAAGTATTATAAACTTTAAAGTACGCCGCTTCAGTTGAGTAAATTCAAAAATGGTTATCAGACAGAGTGCATGAAACATTGTTGTTGAAAAATCACAGAACAAATTAATTAATTATTTAGTTTGTAAATGTGACATTCCAATTTGTTTAAAACTCAAAAACCTGATGAAATCAGAACTGATTTAGTTTGAATCTATTACTATCTCTAGTAATCACAAGGTGCACAAGAATAGATTTGTTAAAGATTTCAACCTGGGGTTTAGGCTCGGCATTAACGTGATCACGTGACTAACTTCTAAATCCGGAAGTTTAGGCTGCATTCTGTTATCCAACCGAAAAGAACGCATTGAAAATCGTAAAAATCAAAAAAGAGGCTGAAAGAAGAAGGCTCTGCGCTCGATGTTGAACGGAGAATGTACCTGAGCCCCGACGTAAGGCTCGATGGTGTGGGCTGTCTTCTCTTAATAGCTTTTGATTTATATTAGATCTAGTTGCGCAGACTGGGCATTTGCGGAGTAACGCTCTTCGGAATAACTTGACATCACCTGTATATCGGTATGTAGGAGCAAGACACCAAAAACTTAGACTTATTGGGGACTTAATATGCTGGGCATTGGATATTATGGCCGAGCAGTAACGTGCTCAGCGCTTGGAAATAAGCGGTGGTCAGCGATGGTTCAGAGCAGTGCGCCCGCCGTGGTAAGCACCATGAGAATATTTTTTGCTTAGAGCGTCGCTGACCTTAATTTAGCAGCAAGTTTGCCGAAACCAAACTAGAACATAGCAATTCCACCACGTACCAATCTACACCGCTGGAACTCTCTTCTTCTGTCTTTGACTTGAGTTGACTTGACCTGACTTGACATTCCCTCGTCTTCCCTAAAACCCAGCTTCACTTTCAACTTCTACAGCTTCTGGGAATCCTTCGCTTGCTTTAACTAATCCCTTTGTATCTGGCTTATCAATTTGTTGCCCTCTGGTCCAGCTAAAATAGCCTTTGGTATCATTACACAACTCTTCACAGATCATTTGCTTCCAATTTTTATTCTTTCTAATTTGGTTTTTATACTCAATACAACCTTTTGCATCTATCTTATTTTTAATTTTTTTAACAGCATCCGCTTCGTGCCTTTTATTTATTTATTAATTATTTCATTGCTAACTGAAACCATTTCATCTCCGAGTGCTATTTAATTTTTTTTTTTTTGTTATTGTCCCCTCCTCTCAAAATGCAACAAACAGTTTACAAAGCTCAGAAGAATGAAATGTTTGCTCCTATTCCCAATAATTTAGAACAATCCGACGTCCCTGCTGGTTTGACACCTATAGAAAGAAGAAATTCTAACTCATCCTTTACTTCAGTTCAATCTTCGGCCACTTCGATACTGAATACTCCCAATCCTATAGTTAGAAGTATGAGTACGAGCTCTTTGTTATCCATTGATAATAGCAGATTTTCAAGAAGGACGAGGCCAGTTACAAGAGTGTCAGCTAGTAATTTGTCTCATCTTCAAGGTTATCCATCTCATGGTTCCAGCAAACATTATCAAAAGTATCCACCTCAACAAAAACAGTGTTACAATAGTCAGCAGCAACAACAGTTGCCCGTGTCGGTTCATTACAACTATCCTAACCAACAGATCCAGCAAGTTCAACAACATGCGTATCCTCATCAAACTAATGTGCCAAATGGTCCACCTACGAATTCCAATACTGGATTCCTTCCCGGTAGTACACCAGGCTCTAGACACCAATCTTTAACCTCAAATTCTAGTGGTATGTATTATTTTCCAAATGGTGAAGTTTTTAGACCAAGAATGCAACCTAAAGGAAGACCTTCTAGACCTCAAAGAATTACAAGATCCCCTTCATCAACAAATCAACAACCTTATTCACAACTTACTTCTTCAAATCAGACGATTTCTCAGCAACCAGCAGGTGCTTTAACCTCTTCATCAAGACGTCTTTCATCTCAAGCCCATCCTCAACAACGTCCCTCTTCTCAAGGTTATTTTAATCCCCAAAATTTGAGTGCCCATTCTTCTATGCCCAATCTAAGAAACCCCTTGACCCACCAGCAAAGGCCGAGCACTCAATCTCGACAGTGTGGTAGTAGTCGTCCACAAATACTACCCCAAATTCATTATTCTCATGCCCCATCATCCCCGATTAATCATCAAAGCCCTTTTTCAAGTCCAGTCCGTTCGAGAAGAGCATCTTTTGTTGAAGTCAATCGACCAGATAATGTTCCTATTTTGAATAATAATTCCAGCAATAGATTGTCAATGATTTCTCAAAACTCTTCTTGCAACAATGCAGTTAGCTCATCATCGTCATCAGTGCCTAACTCATGCTCCCCATCTCCCTCCCTGGATATCAACAATCAGGATACACCAGCTTCTTCTTTGACCCATATGGATGTTACTCTTTCCGGTCAAGATTTAGTTACTACTAGTTCTTATAGTAACCTCGATCAACCAAATCCAGTTATAAAATCTAACGAGGCCCCAAAGGGATCTGATGGAGTCCTTTTCATGATAGATGAAAATAAAATTATGGATAAAGCACCAGCAAAAGTAAATGTTAAGGAAAATGAATTGCCGGCAATTGAGACCCTAACCTTGGAATCAAGGGATCCTGGTTCAAAAAAAAATAGCTTCAAGAACAATTCAAAGTTTTATCTGGCAAATGAGAAAACTTCCTATTCATCTCTACATGATTTAAACCATACCCAATCATCGACTTCAACTAATTCACTTGAATCCTATGGTTTGGAAAAGAAAAAAGAAAGAGCAGATGGCGTTTTATCATCGAAGGATAACCAATCTATAATCACAAATACATCAATCACTTCTTCCATGCCTGCCCCTGAACAGGCGTTACCAATAACAGCATCATATACTCAAACAAGTACAAGTACAAATAGATATAGAGGTAATCTTCATGCACCTTTCACTTCTATAAAGCCAGGACCTAGTTCCACCAACTTCAATCACCATGTGGCTCCACTAACCGCTTCAACTACGTCAACAACTGCATACATTAAAACCGTTGATTCAAAAACTGCCATGAAGGTTACTGATTCAAAACATAATGAAGCTGGTACATTATATCCAGTGGAAAAGAGCATCTCTCAAACTTTGGTAACAGATTCTTCCCAAATATGTAAAAGAGATACTATTTCGAAACACACTCCTTCCCGTTCAAGCGGGTCATTAAAAAAGTCTTCTTCAGGTTTGAAAGGGGCTTTCAAAAAATTCTTTAAAAGTTCTGTTACTCCTTCTGCTTCTAATGTTTCAGTCTCGGCTGTTGCTAGATCGGCGCCAAGTGCTAGTTCAACTGATAATCAAGTTACACACACTTCTCTAAATAAATCTTCATCTTCTTCGAGATTTAACAAATTTAGTATAAACGGAAGTAAATCTACAAATGAGCAACTTGTTTCCATACCGCAACCTGTTGCTGCCATTGAAGAGAGTACTGATAATACCGATGCTCTGAGTTTCGAAATTGGGGACGACAAGAAAAAAGAATTACTTGATGAAGATTGTAACAAAGAAACTACAAAGAAGCACTATAAATCTAAAGGTCCTGCGAAAATTCTAGATAAAGATGGCGATGAGTTTATTTTAGATGATGACTTGGCTTATTTAACCAGCGTTATTGGTTATAACGATTCAGAATTTTTTTCCATGGATACAAATAAGAAAGATGATAAGAAGAAAAGTAATAAACCGGAAGACCCAGTGGTCGAAGTTCAAATAATTGATAGTCGAAGCCCTAGTTTTGAGCAGCCTGAAACTACAAAATCTATCAGTAGAAAAAATACTTTAGATAAAAAGATTAGCAGAAACAATACCGTCAGCTCATGCAATACCACTACAACTTCGAATACTGATTCACAATCTGTCATTACAAAAGGCTCAAAAGGTTCTGCATATTCTTTTGAAATTGAAGAAAGCTCATATGATTTATCCTATTATTACAAGCATTATAAGGAACGTCATTACTCTGATTTATTAGACTCTGAAGAATTACAAATTGTCACTACCAAGAAGCCTAACAAGCCAAAAATGTTAAACGCAAATTCTGTATCTCCATGTTTAAAGGAATCATGCGCAAACTATGATCAAGCAAAATACCTAAACAATTCCACTTCCTCATTAAATGATTATAATTCGCGTTCATCATCCTCTGACTTATCTAGAGAGGCTTCTCCTTCAAGCACTAATGCCACATCAATTTCACCTTCCAAGAGTACTAATTCAAAGAGTGTAAGTTTTTCAAATACAATCTACTTGAACGAAACTTTTTCACAGCATGACTATAATAGATATAACATGACACTTAAACAGACATATTCCTATTTACATGCCAATCCAAATAAAGTTAGGGATATTAGAGTTGAACTAAACCATTTTAAGAAGTATGATATGCCCGTTCATGAATTTTCCAAAAAGTACACTCACTTCTTTCCAAACTAATGGACGCCCCTTAAAAATTAAGTATATAATTTACTACTTTTGTAGTTTTTTTTTTTGTCACCTTTACTCGTGCTTTTAGTATTGACAGTTTTTATACTTTTGTGTTATTCCATTCGTTTTGAGTTTTATTCTTTCCCTCTTTACCCTTTTTTGGTTTCACAGTTTGGCTTTCTAGTTTCAATTTTAGTTACTTTTGCCTATTTCTTTTTTCTTCTTTTTAATTTCCCTTTGTTACTGCATATTACTAATTTCAATACCTTAATTTTGTTTACCCTAATCCATTGCATAATCCTTGTTCATTATTCAATCTTTTTTTTCTTTTTTTGACATCAGACTTTATAGCCCTGTTAGTGTTTTTTTAAGATAATTCTTAATTTGTATTTAATTTCATTCCCCTTTATTTTTTCTGTGGTATTTACTTTTTTACTATTTAATTTAAGATAACTACTCAGACCTCGTGTTCTGTTTTTTGTTTTAGATATATGGCGGCATTTTTGGATTGGAGTAGATAATTTACTAATCATGTAGATTACAATAAAGTATGCAACCGCATTTCTAGAAGTTTGCTTCCTTTATATAATTTGATTCCTTGATGTTTTTATATATACAAATATTAATTGAAATTAAATTGGTTTCTTTTATAATTACCTAAAAATATAAAAAAATAAAACTATGAACCTCTATATGTCGAGTAGCCATAATTACTCAATAGTAAGGGAACATGATAATGTTTATCAACGATTGTTGGAACCTCAAAATTTATATCAATAAAAGGGAAAAAAGTCAATCCATCTCTCTTTTGAAAATAATCTTTTGTAAAAAATCTAATCCTATATAAGCCTGATTTCAAATTAACCCAATTGTTCTGTTTATCAAAAAAAGAGCTTTCCAATTTTTGTGAATCTGTGGACTTTAAAAGAGGACTCCACTGAGGAACACGACCATCTGAATTTGTTAAAGAATATGCAAAAGGCTTGCTTTCATCAATGGTATTAAGGTCTTGAATATATGTAATTTCGCATCGAACATCAACAGCTGGTTGTCCTCTAGTTGTATCCAAAATGTGACATGTGATTGGTGGGACGGGTTGCATACTGTGAAGAGTTATAAGCTGTTATGGAGGTAAATCATGGCTGGTAACCATTATTAGTTAAATTTGAAAGACGGCTCCTTTATGGGGATGATAAGATGACGGAAAAGACCGACAAGGTGGCGCATACTCGGACTGCGGACCATCCCGGATCAGAAAACTAATGTTGATTTTATTTAGCGTGTTTGATGTTTTGGTTTTCTTATGTGATGGCAATTGTGAAATATACCTCGATATGCTGGTTGTCTCAAATAGAGTACACTGAAGAAAATTTCACATATAGTCTATCTAGATATAAAGAACTTGTTGTTGATGACCCAAGGGAAAATACAGTTTCAATGCGACAACTTTGGGATTGATAACGATACTACTTCTATTGGAAACACAGAGAGTCTTCTAAAAACTACACAACAGGATTTTGGTTCTGGAAGAAATCATATAGTATTACATAGGAATGGCGTTAACTATTATCATCCATCTCTATTTTATACATCAAAGACTTATGATTATAGAAATGAATATGGTCAAAAAGATTATTTACCTATTTCAATCCATGATATACTTGCTGTCACAAGGGCGAATACTATTTATCAAAATAGGTTCAGATCATTATCTGATACGGCAATGCTAATGAATCATCCTCTGTTTAGAGTGAAAATTTTGGGTAAAGTTATAAGTGAGCAAATCCAAGAGTTTCAAAGAACCCCCACTGATATTAAAGTTATTCATTTTTTGAATTTGAATGATGCATCCACAGAAGGTTTTATAACTTGTAAACTTAGTAAATATCAATACGCAGTTGACAATTTGTCATTTGAAAAGAATTATCATAAACTTATTGAGATTAAAGGGACGATTCAATTTTTCAGGAATAATATTGAAGTTGTAGCCGATACCGTCAGAACAGTTGGATTGGTGAATGATATAAAGATCGAAATTGATTGGTGGGCTAGGTTGCTAGATGCTAGAAAGAAATATTTACTACAGCCTTGGTTGTTCAATGGTCAAGATAAATTGAATACCACTAACTTAATAAATTCATGCTTGTTAGATCAAAGAAACGAATTCGAAAAAAAACAACCAGAGAATTTTCTCAAATGTAATCTGCCCGAAGTGGATGGTCAAAGGCAAGCCAGATTTAATAGAGTACATGGAGTAGATACAGGAATACCAATCAACTTGTATGATAGTGTTATTATCAGTCATGAAAGGCTTGCTAAAAATGAACTAAGTAGTAATGACGAGGGTTATTCTATCATTGAAGCTTTATCAGGCTCGGAAGTTGCAGCTGATACCCAAAAACCTGACCTGAATACAATTCCTATGGGATCTCTCATATATTCATCGGAATTTAAAGAAATGAATACTCTTGGGGAAAATGATGATGAAATAAAGAATAATCTTCCAGAAACATCTTCATTTTTGCAAACCCAATTTGAAGAATCAACCGTAAAGATATATAATGCAAAATTTTATGAGGTAGAACTCATTAGATTTATATTACAACAAAACGAGAAACTATTTCCAATCAACAGATTTACAGATGATCCAGAATTAGTAAAAGTTTTAACTGGGTTAGCACTTTCCAAATTTTATAACAAGAAAATATATGGTACCAGAAAGATAGCAAACGGCGATTTACCTAATGATATGTTTTATAAACTTGGTGTTAAACAAATGAAAAAAGATATATTTTATTCAACAAGAAAAAAATTAACAAAAATGAATTTGTTCAGGGTTAGAAAGTCAAATACTGTTAAGTATCATTTGGTAGACGCAAGAAATTTATTTGAAATCGAGTCTTATGTGAAGCAGGATATAGCGGAGGCAACCAAAGATCAGGTTATCGAGATAGAACGAAGTATTAAGGAAGCTTCTATGTACTCAAAGTCAGGTAGATCAGATTACCAAAAGAAATTAAAATCAATCTTGGATAATTCTTTAAGATATGCTATACACGTAGAAACTTTGAATCTAAAAATTCAGGCTTTGTTTAACTCCCATTTG
Organism: Ambrosiozyma angophorae; assembly: GCA_030567475.1. Taxonomy (NCBI): domain Eukaryota; kingdom Fungi; phylum Ascomycota; class Pichiomycetes; order Pichiales; family Pichiaceae; genus Ambrosiozyma; species Ambrosiozyma angophorae. The sequence continues at coordinate 200,181 of JAJLSH010000214.1, forward strand.
CAGAATGAACATTTAAACTCTATAATTAATTACATTATTATGAATAATAATACAAGGTTTGGTAAAAGGTTCATTTGTGATAATTGCTATTTTGGATTTAAAGTATTATTAAATTGGATGTTTAATGCGACGTGCAATGAGTGGGAATACTTGTGGAGTATTCAATGGCATGCTTGAAAGTATCTTTGCAATGGATGTTTGTGTATATTTTATAGATAATTGAAATGATGTTGGCAAATCTATCCCAATAAGCTCAAGAAAAATGGTACTAGTTTGGCGCGCCTATGTCTATTTAAATTTGGTAAAGATAGGGAATTATAACCTATATGAGATAATGAAGCGCTTGAAGTTTCTCTCCGAAAGATTCAAACCACATTGTCATACTATGGGGACCCAACCATTTACAAAAGAGGGGTTGGGACTTCTGCCTAACTCTGAATTAAAATCACCTAGAGATTTTGCCAAAAAAAAATTGGATCGTTTGAAGACCAAAAATAGTATCGGAAGCAAAGATGACTTTGCCAATACTGAGAACAAAAAAAGGAGCACCCTTGCTTGTCAAAGATGTAGGAAAAGAAAAAGAAAGTGTGACGGTGTTCCAGATGTGAGGTCTTGCAGTGGTTGCTTGAAAGCAAACATCAAATGCTCAATTCTATTTAATCGGCAGGATACCAAACAGTATATTATATCACTGGAAGAAAAAATCAAACATTTGGAGAACATAATATCCAATAATGTTGATTCTAATAGCATAATTGAAGCTGGCTCCAAAGAAACAATTGAAACCGAAATTGTCAGAGGTGCATCTATTTTGAACTGTGGAATCTCATCAACGGACTCTAAATCAAGCAGTTTCAATCTACAGTACCTTTTGAAAAATACAGTGAGAGAGGAATTGAGTTCTAGTTTCACATTTCCATTTACCCCACTTTCTCCATTGCCATCTTCACCTGATACGGAGTCGATTTTATCCGGAAAACGTAGAAAACTGAGCACAACTAAAATCGACAAATCAAGTTATTGGAAATATTTGTTAGAAAATGAAGATTTTTCTTTGAAACTGTTGGATGCTTATATTACAAATCAATATTCACGTTTTCCTATAATGCCAAAAGAGAAACTATATGAATTGCATTCAAACAGTATTCATCTTTTAACTGGAAAGATAGATTCAAGAAATGCTGGCATCGATAGATTTATTTTGCTTCTGTCTCTTGCTACTGGTTTGAGAATCTATTTAGTTAGTATGAAAGGGAAAGTAACTGTAAATATACCGTATACACCCGAGGAAATCTATGACCAAGGAATGGAGAGCTTAGAAAGTGTTACGACAGTGGTCGACACTTCAACTATATTATGCCTTGAGGTAATTGCTTTGTATATGATGAGATCTAGTTTCACACAACCCATTTGGCATTTGATCAGCTTTATCATGAGACTCTGTGTCCAGTTAAGAATGCATCAAAAAGAACCTATCATTGACAAAAGTAATTTAGTTGAAGTAATTGTTAGGAGGAGATTGTTCTGGAATGCCTATCTGATGGAAAGAGCTATTTGCTTTCATACCGGAAATCCTTTCTCAATCTCTGATTGTGATATTGATGCTGAACTTCCGTTTAATATTGACTCTTCAATTGTTGATAATAATGAGTTATATAAATTGATTTTTGAAAAACCAGAGTTGATGGACTTTAAGAAGGTTTTAACTGATATGACAATGGCTATATTTTTGATCAAAATACGCAGAATTGATTCTTTAGTTCAACAAACTATATATAGAGTTGACGTAGATGTTAAGTGTGATACTCTTTTAAGCCAAGTAAAGTATTTCAAAGCAATGCTTGATGAATGGCAAATGAATCTACCGGACTTTGAAAATTTGAACAGTCAATTGTTTTCTGCCCTTCTGTATAACAGATCAATGAGAGTCTTATTGGTCCCTTTACTTTCCATGGAGTTTCAGGAGGACAACAAGAACACAATAGATCGATATGTTGAGTTATGTGCAAAATCATGCGGTGCGTTATGCTTGATATCAAAAAGACTGGTTCAATTGGAAGGTTTTTGTGTTTCATTTTTGGTTGTACAAACTATTCTCTTATCGTTAACGACTTTACTTTACTGCATTTTGGCTGACAAATTGGAATGGTCACCTGAAACCTCAACTTACATTCAAGCATGCTCAATTTCATTAGATATTATTTCTGAAAAAATACCAGAGACTAAGAGGTATATACAAGATTTATTTGAGAGATTTCTACATAAAGTAGTCGCTCATATTTCTAAGAAGCAATCCAAGTTACATGTTGACTATAATCCTACTCTGAAAGATGGCTTTGCATCATCTTCAAGCTCTCTAAGTGCTTGTTCCCTAAAAAGCCTCTTTTCTTCAGTGGAGAAACGACTAGACAGCCTTACCGCTCCATTTGCATTTCGAGAACTAACAACCCCGGTATCTTCTGTGAGATCTCAAAGTACGCAAAGCTCAAAGGGTGACATTTTGTCAAATCAAATTGGATTAGATGCAGCAGCTGTATTCCAGCAACAATATAAAGATCAATCTGATGAGCTTTGGAGAATTATAACTGATAATACAGCTGCTTCGTGGGAGTTTGATGGATTTGATGGATGCTTTGATGTTCTATATGGAAGTTCTTCTCACAATACGAGCACGGTAGACCAGTAGTAGGTAGATATATAAGATATATAACTCTGTATGGAGAAGGTAAACAACTTCCGGATCACGCGCCCGTCCTGGTGCGTAAACCGGACACTACTCTTCAGAAAGAGGACAAATGTCATTCGAAGAGAGTTTACAGTCACATTATCTAAACAACATTCACATACTATGAACACTAGGCGAAGAACAGGCAGTATAGACTCTTTTCATGGAAGGAGAAGCAGGGCCGGTTCGATGGTTCAAGCAATTGCTTTGAATGCCCCTCTTTTAGATATTCCTCATGCACATTTAGACGACTACCAAGCTATCCATTCGAAAAAGAGATCAAATTCTTTTAACACTACAATGTTACCTTCGTCAATTGATATAAATAAGTCAAAGTTGATTTCCCCGTATATTCTTTATCCATTAACAAATAAAGAAAAACATACTATACAGTCCACTGAATTAGAAAAGTATGAAGAAGAGCTTGTTATTGATTTAGATGAGCAAGAGCTAATAGAACAACTGGATTTCCAAGAAGCTTACGAATTCAGTGAGTATTTGACATTTACAAAGAAAGAAAATAAAAAATTCATGAACGATGCTAATGATATCATCAACGATTTAAACAAGCTTTTAACCATTCATAATCAGGTTACTCTGGAAACATTCGACTTCCAGTCAAAGTCTACTAGATTAATCAATGAACTGGACAGCATCACCTCACTTTATGAAGAATTATCTTCCAAACTAGCTTTATTTGAATCGTTGGACCCAATTGTGGCTATACTGAATACTTCAAGTTCTCGATCTGTTGTCATTAGAGAAAATTTTAAGAATGATATTTTAAAGAAATTAGATGCCTGCTTGGAGTTTGTCAACGATCCTGCAAATGCGAAATTTAAGGAAATTAATTTGTATTCTTTCAGATTTAAACAATGCATGGTTAGAGCTCTTGGGCTAATTAGAAACTATATCTGTTCAGGAATAAAGGAAACCGAGGCTGCATTACAAAGTCATTTACAACATGAAGAGAAATCATCAGAAGTGTTGTCTGGTTCAAGTAAGTTTATTACTGATGCTATGATTAATAGTAGATTTGAAACTGATTGCCTCAAATATCGTGAATTATTTTTAGAATTATATACAAGAGCTGCAATACATCAAAGTGATGTCGATGAATACTTTGGGCTATTGAATGATGTTTATTCACAGTACTTCAAATCAAGAACGAATTTACTTTCTAACATTATAAATCCTTATATTTCTACCAATTATGCTCTTAATAAAAGTTTGACAGAATCAGCCCAAACTAATATTTCGTTCTTCATAAAAATAATGAAGAAGGAGGATGCCATTTTCAAAAATATTTTTTTTTTAAACCATAATCAAGTTAATGACCATTTGGATAATCTGGTCAATGTTAATGTTTTAAGCAAGTTCTATGAAGGTTTACTTGATCCTCTGTACTTCTTTCTAAGAAATAAAGTTATCAGAGAGAACAGTATCGCAGAATTATGTGAATTGATTACCATTATACAAAACTACTCCGAAAAAGATGACGCTGATAGTGCGTCGTTACGATTACATCAATTTGATACCAATTCAAGTTTTCAGGATAATCTAGATTATGATAGAATCGATTATGAAAGTTTACTGAAACCAATTTTAGAAGACGCACAAACACGACTAGTTTTTAAAGTTCAATCCTATGTTGATAAGAATATCGTTAGTTATAAGAAAACGGGAAAAGAGCTAACGATAGGAAGTAGACGTAAATCATCAGCTGCATTACAATTACAAAAGGACGAGCTTGCACTTTCGGATATTCTTAAAGCCGGAATTCCCAGTGAAAATGATGTTCAGTCAATTACAGGAAGTATTGCTTCCTTAAACCTGGAGGATATGAAAGTAAATGTGCAGGGCCTATATCCTCCTGTTATTAAATCTATTCAACTATTATCAAAGATTTACCAGTTACTTAATCAAAATGTTTTTGATGATTTAGCAAATTCAGTTGTGCATCTAGTGATTTTATCTATGCGGGATAATTTTACTGCTGTTGTGGGGATTGAATCGAAACTATATTTGATTAAGAATTTTATATTCTTTAGAGATTATATAAACACGTTTGAAATTGAACATGCTGCTAAAGAGATTAATCTAGACTTCAGTGGTTTAAAGAATTTATTTAACAGATTTATAAGAGGTGACAGATCTAAACAAGCAATTGATAATATATATTTGCAGAATGATTCTTTAGTAAGCTCGTCAAATAACAAAATTCTGAATGCATTTTTAGGTACGATTCCGAAGGTGACGAATGATATTGTTGACTGCAAGTATGAACTTCAGTTGGCTTTAAGAAGTACAGTTCATGCTTTCATTGAAGAATCCAAGGCAATATTTATTCAACCATTTGAAAAATATCCTGAAAAACAGAACTTGGATCTAACCATACAAGAATTTATGAGTATATTGAGAAGTGAATTACCCAGATTGAAACCAAGAATACTAAGTTATATTGACGATACAGAAGTCTTTCATTACTTAATTGATGGAATAAGGGAGGTTGTTTTAAAATCATACGAAGACTTTTATAATCGGGCTTTGGGAATAGAAAAATCAGACCAAATAGAGTACTTGCTAGATTCTGACTCTGTGAATTCGTTCTGGGCAGATATTGTCACAGAAATGCTCGAGGATGATACTGATGGTGTTGACAATCAATTATTTGAAGCAAGTGATCTCTCTGATGTGGAAGACACGACCATTGCTGCCGAGTCTACAATGAGAGGGCCAGATGACTCTATGAATCAAACAGCGAACATTACCGAGAACGGTGATGTTAGTAAACTAATATTAGACACTAGTGTAATTAAACACTGATTGTATTAAGCTTTTTATGCATTTTCATATTAATTAGTAGATATCAGATTTTTGTAAAGGTTCCAATATATGTACTATAAAAGGGGGCTAGTAAAAGTATTTTGTATACGGTCAGAAAATCATTTTTCTTCTTCTTCTTCTAAAGCACTGTAAGTGTTCTTTGATAGTATCCTGTTAAGCTCTGACTTAATTAATGGGATTCTATCTGGCTTAACCAGCAAGTGTGTATCATCTAGCTCTTCAATCACAATATCCCTATAGTCTGCATCTATCTTGACAATAAGAGCCTTAATAGATGGATCGCACTGAATGAGAGTTCCCTTGACGGCTCTGGCCATAGTATCTCTAGGTGTAGAAGAACATGCTTTCAAATCCAGTAATTTTTCAAGGCAGCGAACTTTACCTTAACAACCTATGGCGCTTGTCTATTCTATTGGAACATCACTACAAAGACCTCCACTGTGCCCATTTCCTCAAAGTTAATAATATGCCTGAAAATACTGATAGGTTGGTGGATGCGGCACGACAAGAACTCTCAAACGTTCATTATGACCAAGAAGTTGCCGATACGACAGTGTATTACGACACCGATAGTCATAGTGGCAAGGATATAGCTGCAAATAGTGCTAATGAAAGTGGAGAGGTGCCTCCAAGTTGCTCAGCTGATTCTGCGTCAAACAGAAGTATTCGAAATTCAGAATCAAACAATGTTCTCTTAGATTACACTGCTGATTTGAAAGCTCCTGCAATTCCAGCTGAGTTAGATAGCAATTCCGATTCGGATGCTCACAGAACGTTTGAAGGAAACATAACACAAGAGATGAAAGATGACTCTCCATATGGAAAGGATGCTGAGGGTGAAAATAATCATGAGGAGGGGAATAGTGGTGAGGAAGAAGATGGTGACGACGAAGATAGTGATGAGCAAGAAGATAGTGATGAGCAAGAAGATAGTGACGCCGAAGAAGATAGTGATGACGAAGAAGACAGTGAAGAGGAAAATGATGATGATGAACCCCCACAACTCAAATATTCAAGACTACATAAGCTACCCACAAATTTCTTTAATCAGGATGAAATGTCTTGCAGTTTTTTTCATGAGCAAGTGTTTTTATTTGCAACACATACTGGGTTCATACTACTTACAAAACCAGATTTTACAGTGATAAGGAATATTTCTCTCCGGCAAGGACGCCAAACACCTTCAGTACTTTCGTTACACTCTGACGGAGAACATTTCATAGCTGGTGCAAATAATGGGGTGGTTATCGTCGGAGCGGTAAATGATGAAAAAGATATAGTTACATACGATTTCAAAAGGCCAATTCATGCAGTTACCTTAGACAGACGATATTCCACCACAAAGTCGTTTGTTTCGGGAGGAAAGGATGGGAAGGTGGTTTACTCTTCTCGAAATTGGCTGGGTCAAAGAGTTGACACAATTTTAGAGGAAGGAAATGGATCAATTACGATGATTAAAGCTATTGATGATTTACTTTTATGGGCAAATGATTCTGGGCTATCGATTGCTCAAGTAAGCGCCCGATCTAAGATACACCACGAGCCTATTCCTGAAAAATTTCCACAACCCGAAATGTATTGGCCAAAGGTTCATTATTCTGACAAGGATAGAATTATTGTCGGATGGGTGAATCATTTGTGGTTTTTTAGGATTGCTTTATCTACTTCTGAAGAAGCCTCCACCCAGCTTCCAAATTTCTTGAATTCTGCAGCTTCAAGTTTCAGATCTCCTGCAGAAAAAAAAGTTGTCGTTGAAAGACATGAAATATTGAATGACACGTTAATTGCAGGTTTATCTGAGTTTAATGATAACCTAATGATTCTTAACTATATACCACCACAGAGAGTGTCAAATCCCGAAGGTAGAGGGAGAGGAAGGTTTGAACCACAACCACCAGAATTGAAGATTTTAGATCGAAAGTCATTAGAAGAAGAATCCGTTGATGAAGTTACAGTAAAGTCTTCTGGTATATTGGGCCTTAATGACTATGACATTCACCACTTTGTTTCGGAAACAGAAGGATCTAAATGGTTTTTAATATCCCCAAACGATGGAATTGTAATACAGGAGTTTAATCTGAATGATCAATTGACGTGGTATAGTGCCAATGGAAAATTCCAGAAGGCCTGGGAAATGAGTGCATTTTGGTTAGACAGATTTGAAAGATTAAATATTGGTCTAAAACAAGTTGGCATGTTAATAGATGGTGGGAAATGGAAAGAAGGTGCTATGTTTTTAGAATTGGTTTTGGCACTTGAACCAGATAGTGATTATACTTCCGAATATTTAGCTAGGATTAATGAAGAATGGAACTTTTGGATTCAAAAATACATAATTAATGGGTTTATTGAATTAATAGCAGATTTTGTTCCTTTTCAATGTACTGGAAATGAAGAGAGTTCAATTGACAGTGAGAATTACAATACAATTTTGAATCATTATATTGAAAAAGATGATTTTTCTGAAGTTATCAGGTTAATCGATAAATGGGACCACGCTTTATTTGATATAGGGGATATTAAACAAAGAATTAACGATGAACTCAAAAGCTATGATAAAAAAAATTTTGGAGAAACCTCGAGGGAAACTATGAATGCATTACGCAAATTGTATATAGATTTATGCTTAGAAACAGACGAACCTTCACTTTGTGTTGAGCATCTTATTATACTCAAAGATCCAAAAACAATACAATTTTTGGATGAACATCACTTAATCCCAGAATTCTTCAGCTCACTTCCAAAGATTTTACTAATTGGAATAAACGAAGAAGATATCAAAGAGTTAAATATAGATAAGCTAAAAGAACAACTTTCAGTTGGAATTTCTATTTTAGTGGAGAATAGCCATGAACTTCTTCCAAAATATGTTGTTGAGTTGTTGGATGAGGCTGGGGAGGACTTCATTAGTTTCATGTATCTTGAGGAGTTAGCCAAAGTTGATATGTTGTTGGTTGTGGATTTGGAAGATGAAATGGTCAAATTATTTGCATCATATAACAAGCTTTCTTTGATGCCATTTTTAACAAAACATAATAATTACTCTATCGAGAAAGCTATCGGAGTTTGTGAAAAAAAGTATTGCATCTCTGAATTAGTTTATTTACTAAGTAAAGTTGGAGAGAATAGAAAAGCTTTAATTTTGATTATTGATGAATTAAAGGATCCTGAAAGGGCTATAAGTTTCACCAGCTCTGTCAATGACAAAGAATTATGGGATTTTTTATTAGATTATTCAATGAGCAAGCCAAGTTTTATCAGAGCTTTGATGGTTGCTTCTGGTGACTTGATTGATCCTATTCCTGTGATTAGTAGGATTCCAAGAGGTGTTGAAATTGATGGCTTAAAAAGTGCATTGTTAAAGATTACCAGTAATATCGAGTTGGATGATTTTATACATAAATTGGTACTGAAGATTATTTCCACTGAAGCCATGGAAATGCTTGATAAATATAAGAATTTGAGACTTCTGGGGTATACATTTGAACTTAACTCTCATGAAAAGATGAGCTCACAAACTATTATTAAATTTGCTAATCCGGAACAGAGACTAGTTAGTGAAAATGAATTACTTGGAGAAGAGCATATTTGGACAAGAGAAACCACTAATCCTTCCGAGAAGATAGCTCATGTATCTTATATACAAAGCCAGTTGTTGCTAGCAAAGAGTGCGCTACAGCGGGTTATCTCTTGATGCAGCTAGTGTTCTTGCTCCAAGTAAATCGGGCGTCGCGGTCGTTGCAACAAAAGAGACGATCGATCCTCAACTCTAACATACAAAGAGGGAGCATCAACACTTTATTATCATAGCCACTGAGCTTCCTTTGAACTTACTTACTTTGCTTAAATCAAGGTTATGCATGCTTGAAGTCACCAAGCAGATGCAACGTAAAACAGCAGCCGCACCACAGTTCCCTTCGTTCACTCCGATTAGTATTGGTTCTTCAACTACTTTTCACGTTAACAAGTTTGATGCTTGCTTTCCCTTACCAGAACCTGCACCTTTTTTGAAGAAGCAGTTTGATTTAGAGCCGGGCTCTAATAAGCTAAACCCGTACTACACTTTCCAAGACAATCAGCAGTCGTCAGCATTTGCTAGCTCTCCTGTATCACTACAATCCAAAGTTTACTTTAAATCTGGTGAATACAATAGTTCACTAAGCCCAGATACAAACTCATTCTCATTGAATAAAGATTCAGATTCAAGATCAAGTTTTCAAAACGCTCTGATACCAAGAGCCTTTTCAAAATTTATGACGTTACCCACTTTAAATCGTTCCGGTGATTCCATTGAAAATATGTCAAGTAGTCAAGATCATGATTTGTTGTCTAGAAGCGGTATCGAGGAGGATCTCAGTGTTCGAGTTGCATCAGAAAGAAAGCATCGTTTAAGAAACTTTAACTGGAGTATAGGTAGACTGTTTGTTAAACCCAAAGGCCCAACCCAAACTGAAGTTGATTTGGCTGCTAGCTCTGAGCCACCAACACTTGAAGACTTTTCCAGCATAATCGATGGTTACTTTTACTCGGCAAACACCGGTGCTTCACCCGAAGAATATCGTTCAGCTACAGTTGGCGGTGTCTCTGATCTTAATCATAAAAGATCTAAGTCGAGAAATAGGCTAAACAGGCGACGCTCATTCAGTTTTCTTTCTGGGAAGTTTGCCAGACTTAGAGATAAAAGTAATTTACAAGTTACAGAATTAGAAACTGGCGAAGATTTGGAGACTGGGACTCTTAAAATCTGTGATCCAAAAACAGAAATGGAAAATACCTTATCCATAAAAAATAAGAATGAGGAATTAGAAAAGGCTAATATAGTAACAAGATTAATATTAATTGAGGATCAAAGGTCAGATAGATTTGGAGAGGAGTTACAGTACTGGGTGAAGGATGATTTAATTAAGATAATACAAAGTGGGGATTTAAGAATCTACAAAGATTCGTCTGAAAAGACTTTTGTCACAGTTGACGTATCTAGGTCCCAGCTTTTTAATGTTTCCTAGTTGTGCATTTAAATCTCTATATAATTTGTAGTTGCCAAGGTCACTGTGAGTTGTAACTCTTAAGTCATCTATCACATAAAATATATTTGAAATGGTATTACATATGGTACATAAGTATGTATAAACAGAGACGGAAACAAAAAAAAAAATAAAAAACGCTAAAAGTTGTGAGGAAATATATTAAAGGAATGAAACACATCAAAACATTCTAGAAAATGGGTTTATTTTACCAACAACATTTCCTAAAACACTGGACGCAATACTGTTAGCCTTACCAAACTTGTCACATTTATTATAAGCAATGCCATTGGTCATTGTCAAAACCAATGCAACACCAACTAAGATCAAAGATAAAAATTGAAGCTTCAGAATTGCAAATACTCCCAAAACAATCCATGATATTGGGGAAATGTAAATGAAGAGCCAAAAGCACTTAGAATCAATTGGATTGATATATCTACTTGGATCAGCAGTTTCGAAGACCCAAACTTGTTGACCTAGTTCATTGGTTTCATTCCACCAACGCAAGCCAACAAGTAATCTCCCCGATATATTTTTCACGTTCCAAAAATCAGCAGCAAGTAACAAGATTATGATAATGAAATTAAGAATATAGTTGGACGTGAAGAGTAATCCGAAAAGATAAATTAATATAGGAGAAATTCTGAACACTAAAAATGTTAAAAGTGCAGCTGGATGGGATGATTCTGAAAGTCGTTGGTATAAAGTTCTTGAGATAGAGCTTGATTCATTTGCACTTTGGCTTTGACGAAACTGTTCATTACTATTTCCTGTATTCATTGTCCCTGTGACAGGAGACTGAACTGAAACTGGTGGAACTGATTGTAATGGGGTGAACCTACTAGTTTGTTGAACATCAGGATGTATTAGATCTTCATTGTTTGACTGCAAATAACTCAATTGTTAGTAAAGATATAATTTTTCTGAAACTTGGTTTACTAAGCTAACTTACCATTGTGAGATTGTGAACAGGTGCAGAACTTTACTAGATGCTGTTAAAGGACACCTAGAAAAGAGTTGAGGTGCGATGAAGACGATAATATCCCGGAGACAGTGCACGGGTGTATGTTGTCAGCTAACTCCTCTTTAGAAGCTGGGTCCTGAACAAAGTCACTAGAAAAAAGGTACTAATAGATTACTTTCCATAAAATTAAAACTATGGAATTATTAAGCAGCTAATTAAATAATATCGCCTATGAAATTTGTGTCTTATGTAGTATATACAGGAAAATATAATAATAAATAATCGAAATAAACTGCTTAGTTTAACCAAAGAATGGGAGAGCAATATGAACATTCAAGCACCATTAGAACAGAATTAGAAATAAACTGTACTGCCAAAGATCGACACATGAGTGTGGCTACAGTAACTCCAAATTTTGAGATCAAAAAATTAACCTCTTAAAATCAATCATAAAATATGTGGTTGCTAGCATAAATAATTTGTAGTTTTGCTTGCTAATCTATTTGTCATCTGGGGTTATACCTAATTCTTGTGCCCTTGCTTCTAATCTTTTTCTTTTCTCCACTTTAGCAGCTCTTATTCTTGCTAATTCTGCTTGAATTTCGTATGGTTCTTTTGGAATTTTGTTTAGTGTTTCAGGATCAGGCCAAAAACCTGGGACGTTAAACTTCTTATCCGTATCAATACCAACATAATACATGATCGTTATTGGACTCAATAAGTAAATTGAAAACTATGTAAAATAAGGGAATGTTAGTAATTGCCAGAAGCTTTAGTGTGCAAACTGATTGTCGTCAAATTCATAGTACGTTGAACAGCAAAAATCGGAAGACATACCTTGACCAATTCAAACTGAGATCTAGTTAGCTTAATCTTGGGAATAATAGACATAGTTATGTGGCTGTGGCCTGTAAAGTCGTAGAAGATACGATTACTATAGTGGTTTGTATTAGTACAGAAAAAATTATCGGGAATTGGAGGCGAGACCAATTCGTTCAAAGTAACGAACGATAGTCTAACTAGTAGCTGAGGAAGTCGGCTCCTACTTCCTCTTCGTCAAAATTATCCATGTCTATGACGACTTCTTCATGCTGTTTACTATCGTAATGAGCCCATTTTTGTTTTAACTTCTGCGCAGAGAATGCGGCCATTGGGGCATGACCATCTTTAGAAAGACGATCATAAAACTCCAGAACCATATTTCTGTGCCTCTCCTGTATGGAATTTAAGCCCGCTATATATATAGGCAACTGTAAAAACATTAAGGGGTATATGTTGGTATGTTTTTTAGACTTAAGAAACAGCATCCTATCCAGGATTTGTTCAACAGTTGATTGGATTAAGTAATGATTTCTCCGTAATCGAAGAATCATGACAAATCCAACTAACAAAGCACCATTAAGAATTGCATGGTGACTCACATCGTACCAACACACATACTCTGGTGGGCCATCATCTAATTCAATTTTTTCAATTGCTTCAGAAGAAATAGGTTCAAAATCAGGTGGCGGCAGTTTGTTATTCTCTGGATGTAGAAAATGGTCTTTCGGGATTATACCGGTTCTACTTGCAATACTAAAACTTTTTTCCTTATGTAAACATGAAAAAAGATCACATATATCACTTGCATCAATGTCGGGACTTGAACTTTTTGCTTCCCTTGATCTCTTTGTAAACTTTATAATCTTTTGAATTGCAATTGCCAGACCGTTGGAATATCCCGACAGTATATTAAAGCCATCCCTTCTTTCTAACTGCAATCTTTGCATATAAACTTCTAAGTTAGGGAAATCGAATATCATTTCATCAAATTCTTGGTCATTTTGCATTGTTCCTCCCAGAGGAGCCGAAAGACCGGCAATCAATTCTATAGATAGATACCAAGCTCTACAAAAAGCAATGACGTACGAATTCCGTTTATATAATTTTAAATCATCATTACAAGGAGCATATGTGGTAAGTAGCTCTTTTGCAGCTTTTAAGTGTGGTCTCCATTTTTGAATATTTGAAGCTGCTGTATAGGAGGTTAATAGTAAGACAGTCAAAATCATAGGTTCGATATTTTCCTTAAGCTTCCTTTCATCCGCAAGAACAGTTGAAAGTAATTGCATGCAAGTTGAGAGGTACATACAATATGACGATTCATCTTTACGTTCACTTGATACTCTATGGGCTTCTAAAGCACCACATGCCATAATTGCAGCCATTAGGTAATTGTTATCCTTTGAATACGCCAATAATATATCTCTTGCGGGATTTCTTTGGGGTGTTGGAGTATAGGGAGAAATAATTCTTGAGTATTGGTAATAAAACTTCTCCAAGTAAACTTTATGTTCACCTTCAAATTGAAAATAATCCGAAGGAAAGTGAGGAAATGTATATTCCAGAGAAGTGGTTTCTTTGGAAAAGGGCGTATCGTTGTTATAATCAAACTGTTCAAAAACTTGCATTATATTTGAACTATTAAAATCATTATCAAGGCTATACCCAACTTCTTCTATTCGGTAATTTAAAATATCATTTATGCTATGAGCAAGAGAATTTGCAGTTATTGTTGGATCAAAGTTGGGATCACTGTTGATGGACAACTCCACGGTATCGGCTACATTGAAGTTTTGTTGTTGATTTAATAACCACGGCAATGGTATTATATGTTCTATACTTGAAGGTTGCTGGGGACACATCGATCGATGAGCAAGGTCATGAGTCCCGGAAATTGAAGGTGGGGCGGTTGGTGGTAAGTGAAATTTAGAAAAGTCATCATTAGGTGAATCATATGGAACTTGCAAGTTCTCGGCAAACAAAGGCTTTTGCTTTAAGGCGATTAAACTTGGTTTTAAAAGTTGAGGGAGTACATTACCTTTTGTGGAAGATGTATTTGTATCCAAAGGAATTTTAACTGGGTGTAGTTCTGTATCTTCATTGACGGGTGTTGGTTGTTGTTGCGGTTGCTGATGATTGTCTTTTGGAGTGATTGCTGGACTGCTTTCTTTAGTTTTATGAGCTTGACGTTGGGATGAGTTCGATTTGATAGGTGTTTTTCGTGGTTTTGGAGGTAAATATACACAGTGCTTTCCCAATCTGTTGCAATGCCAGCATGGCTTTCCTTCGTCACACTTTATCTTCCTTCTTTTGCACTCTTTGCATCCTAACTTGGAATATTTTCGTTTCACTGGTAATTTGATGGTTGCAGTATCCATTGTGACAACCGGATAGCCAGTTAAAAAAAGGGGGTCTCACTTTGAATGTTGAAAACTGGGCTCTTTAGATTGATGTTGAAGTCGTTGTTTGGAGATAAGCTCTTCCTACTTGTTGAAGTGGAGAGTCGAGAATCCGGATGTTCAAGTCGTCCGAGATTTGGACTGTTGGCTTGTTTGATCATGAAAGAATTTGAATTTGACATTATAGAACTATTTTAGTGTTGCAGAATCTTGTTATATATTAAATTCTGAGATCAGATAAGCGAGATCCATTGGCAAACTAATAAGTGAGTAAATGATAAAGTATGTATAAGTTACAATAATAAGGAGTCCTTTAAAGGGCCGCCGTATAAAAGGGTGAATCTCTGTTTTCCGAAGTTGAAAGGTTTAGAGCTTAGACGTAGTCTTATTAACCAGCTCGGCCACAGCTTCACTAGCACCCCATGACATCTCTATACCGCTGCCACCGAACCCATAGCAGTGGATCAATTCAACATTACTGATGATCTCCTTTTCAATTCTAACTCCACCCTTTCTCGCAGGACGAAATCCAACATTGACCCGTTTAATATCAAAGTTACCATCAATTAACAGTTCTGGGAACCTTGCTGATGCATTTTGCACCAGCTTTTTAGTTTCCTCTCTTGATGGCCTCCAATCTGTTGAATATAGAACTTTTGTTCCACCGATAATGATTCCACCGTCTAGTGGTCTAGGGATCACAAAACACCAATCCCCATTTGCAAGTTGATATGTAATAGTTTTATCTCCATAAATACAGTTTAAGGGTGGTCTGACCAACAACGTTTGTCCTCTGATTGGGTAACAGTCCGGATCCCATGAACCATCATACTGCAATCCCATACCTGTACAATTGATGATTATTTTTGCTTTATATTTCTCACTTACTTCTTTCAAAGACGCAGCTTCATAATGTTGAAAAGTAATACCATATGTGTAACGCAATTTTTCTTCGAGGAACTGAAGGTACTTAGGCGAATTTAAACAAAAGGTTTTATATTTTGCTCCAAACTGAACATCTTGAGGTAATTCTGACTTAGGTATAACTTCAAAGTCATCAATTCCTTCTGTATATCCTCTCTGTAAATTTTCATATAACAGATTCTTACTCTCTAGATAATCAACACCTTCCATAAATCTGATTGAACTCTCAGGAAAATCTGATGACAATTTCTTGAAAAAATTGTATGTAGCTCTAGATAGTTTGCTATCTCTAAATTCCTGATCATTTTTAGAAGGAAACGGTCTATAATGAGCACCACTCTTGGATGAAGTGTATTCCGGCTTTAACGATCCGGTGGATGGAAAGTCTTTTGCAAGAACGATAATATCTTTATGCCCTTTTAAAGTCAAGTTGTAAGCACAACTTAATCCAATTATACCAGCACCCACAATAACAATGGACATGTTTATTCAACTGAATATATATGAAGAGCTACTAAGGTTAGAAGTTTTAGATGAAAAAATGCCGGAATGAAAAAGGTGGTGCAATATATATAATCCAGTCAGAATGAGGTGACTGGTTTAAGTCGTGCGGCTGCTTAAATGGCTTTACGCGATCCAATCAATCAGTATCTGCAAATTGCAATTGAATATAAATAGTTATTCAGTTGCAGATATAGTATCCTTCAATGCCAGGCATCATTGACAAATTCAGATTTGCAAAAGGTGATGGGCCAAATGGGAACTTTGGAAACCCAACAAATAGGGTACTTCAACTAGACTCAAAGTTATTAGATGATGAAGTTTTCGGCCTTTTGGATAAACAATTAACTCAATCATTTTCTGACCCCAAACTTCCAAATTTCGTGCAAAGAATAAACTCAAGGTTTTCGTCTGAAATTAGATTGTGTTTAAGGCTCCTTATATTTAAATTAACTTTATGGAACAAGGACTCCAGCCATGGATTGTCATTACAAAATTTGAGATTGTCCGATTCCCATACGCGGCAAGCTAACTTATCTAGCTATAAAAAGATATTCTTGTTAGCTAGTATAGTTTCTTCACATATTTTTGAAAGATTTGAATCCTATTTGTACAATCTTAATGATAGCGAAGATGTATATACTAATGATGATGAAACAACTAGGCAAAAGATCAAAAGGCAAATAAAGAATGTTTTGGTTTTGCTCAGAAATCGATTAAATATGATGCGAAAAATATTCAATATAGCTGGCTTTGTTAATTTTCTAGTATTTTTACTAAATGGCAAATACCCAAGTATACTCTACAGACTTCTCAAAATCAAGCATATACCCATAGCTCCAACAGATGTTTCCATTGCTTCGAATCCAGAAAATATATCTTATGAATTTCAAGACAGGCAGTTAGTTTGGAATACGTTAACAGAATTCCTGGTTTTCATTGTTCCTGCAATATCTCTACCTACTTTTACAAAAAGAGTGTTAAAGCTTGTGAGAGCTGGTTTCAGTAATGATTCACAGTTGCAAGCCGTACAAAAAAACTCAGTTTATGGGTTTTTACCTGAAAGGTGTTGTGGAATATGCTACCAAGATGCCTCTAGTAAAACCCAGAATGAAATTTCTGTTGATGACAATTTAATAACCAATCCTTATGAAACCAATTGTGGACATACATATTGTTATTTTTGCATTGTTTGTAAGCTGGAGGAATTTAAAGTGCGGTCCCAATCTGAAGGCGAACGTGTATTATGGAATTGCTTGCGTTGTGGTTCACTTGTAGAATCTGCTAAGGCTTACGAAGGTGGAATTCAAGAATCCTTTATTTTATCTAAGATCTCTGATATAAGTGATGACGATTCTGAAAATGAAACGTGGAGGAATGAAGATAGTGTCCAAGATGAAGATAGCAGTAACGATAGCGAAAGTGATACTGATTCTGAAACTGAAAATGAATAAACTTTAAGTAGAAAATAACGGTTTTTATATTACGATATAATGGATTTGATTATGGGAGATGCATTCAACTACAATTCTGAATTTGATTAACAGGTCAATAATATGAACCGCAGGCCTGACGGCCGTATGGCCAAAAATATCCACTCATAATGAATAAGATTTAGGTGAATTCTTCGCCCCTAGTATATATCTCTCCCACGTACTCAAAAAGAAGGATATCCTCTTTGTTGAAGTTAAAAACTTCACCTTGGTGTTCAGGAAACTCACTTCCTCCAATCTTATCATAGGCACACCATAAATATGCAGCACAATTATACTGTTTGATAAATCCTTGTCGTGGTTCACGAGGGGTATCCAAATAATCTACCCAGTACATTGAATCAGGGGGGATGATAGCACTCTCAATCTTTAAAGTTGATTCATAAAACTCCTTTAATTCTTCCTTGGTTTTATATCCTAAAGTGGCTTTGTATTCCTCAAAATCAATCTCATAAGTGTCGGATCTCCTACATGTTCGTAAGCCCGAGTTTACCCATAGTAATTCATCTGAATCGGAAGATATGTGACCAGGATGGGTAGAACAAAGCTCTTGTGATTTGAATTGTTTTCTTCTTTCCGGCGGAGTCAACTGACCTATAGCTGCTGCCCAATAATCATTAAACCTATAATTTTCATTGCCTGAGATAGACTGCCCTAGCCAAAACAACTCCTTATCTCCCCACACATTTTCATGAACAGGCCTGATTTGTGATAAGTATAACGTCACAAATATACCTTTCCAAAATAGTGATCTGTTGATAGCTAACACTCCAGATTCCATTAAATGACCGTATTGCAACGTCATATACTTTAATCCTAGTGTTTTGTATGAAGTGGAAGAAATGTCAAAAAATTCAAAGTCAATTTGAGTTGGTAGAACATCTTTCAGAAAACCAATGAAATTTTCATTTACTTTTGGAATTAAATTACGATCTTTGAAAAACAATGAACCAGATTCTCGATATTGTGATGATTCAAAAAATGTACGTGGGTTTCGGAATAACGCAACATCATTATCTAAAATTAATACTTCTTCAAAAGAAGTGAACAAGTATGACAATAGCTTATTATAATATTTCTGGAATTCATCTTGAAATTCTGGACTTAAACTGGAAGAAATATCAACGAACCAAATATCTTGTTTTGGAAATGATGGATCAAAATCTTTATGATCAATTGACTTTAGTTTATTGAATAATTCGACTGGGTATTTGATATTAATTCGTCTAGCCTCCAAAACCAATGCTTTCTGGGAATCAATTGAAAGGTCCCCTCTATGGATTAATTGTATGGGTAAAGTATTTCCAACTGTTCTTAGATTCCTTATCATTGTAATGGTATCATTTAGGAAGTAGTCGCATGATGATATTACTATACCTCGGCCATTAATTTTGGATTTATAGTAGGCTGGAAACGGTATATTTGTCGGAACAGTTTTGTCCTCGCCTTTCCATTTGTTATTATTGGCAGGTTTGTAATCTTTTATTGTCATTGATTGATCATTCTTATATAAGGATAACTTTGGAGGTCCAATAGTGGTTTCACCGGTCCACCTTGTAAACTTTGGTAATTTGAAACTTAAATACGGAAAGATCCTTTCAATAATATCAGACCAGTGCTCTAAATTGGGAAGTTTAGATCCTTCGGAAGAATAGCACTGTATGAAAACATTTAAGTGTTTCATGTTATTGATTATCTGAAGCAATGAATTATCATCCGTAGGTTCTTTGAAAGCGCTGACTCTCCACTCTGGATTTGTTTCGTAAAGCTTGTTGAAATAAAGCTTACACTTGTCTTCAAGAGGAAGTTGAACAAAGTTGTATCCGTGCTCTTCAAGGAGCTCTTGATAATTAGAGTTTTTTGATTTATCCAAATTATTAAAGTCAAACGAAGGTCCGATCACGTTCGTTTTTAAAACCATATTACTGCTAAGTAACTTAGACTTTTTCGTTCCTGGTGGGTCAGATTTTACAGAGGTCTGGGAAACTGAAACTTGAGGCTGTTGAGTACCTTCTACTTTTTGAGTGAATCGAAGAACCAGTAGCATAAGAATTATCGAGATGCATACCAATATGAAGATCCGCTTCCTACGATGCCTACGCATAACCTTGAAATTGGCAACGGACAAAGACATGGACGAAGTGACGGTAGTAATAGCAGGGTACGTAATATGGAGCCTTGAAAAATTTTGATCAGTTCAATGAACCTGGGCATGATCAAGTTGAAAGTGACAACCACCCACTCGCTCTTTTACTGCGCCCTAAGAATACGCGTTCTTGAAAGGGCAAAACACACTATTTACCTGAAGTGTCAACAAACACGGCTCTTTGAAGTTTGAATAGGTCCCATCTAAATGTCCACCCGTCTAGAGTCGTACCAGAAATGGGTTCATTCCTCTCGGGCTGACATTCCTCCCAAGCTACCAACTTTTCCTGCTTTGACATCTCAGCAAAAGCAAGAATATGAATCAATGCTCAATCCTCAAAAGCTTGCTTCTACTTCTCAGAATTCTACATCACTTGTAACTACGACAACAGGTATAAGTACAAGTTTAAGTACTCTATATGGTCCTAGAACTCCCACGATGTTGAGCAGTAGTAGAATTCAGTCATCCATAGATCCACTACGACCTCCCATAACGTTAACTTCTCGTTTGCAAAATGAAGCTTCCAGTTTGGCCTCGAAAACGCAGAACGGTCATATTCCTATCAGCAAGAGCATGACCTCAGTGCCTCAGCAGCCAAAAGATATTGCCTCCTTAGTTCAGAGAGGGGCCGAAAGTTCAGGGCAAATACCAGATCAGCGATCAATGAAAAAAAGAACAACTACAATAGATGATGACGATATTATTGATCTTACAATGGAAGATTTTAATGGAGCATCAAGCCAAACTCCTAGAAAGCAGCAAACTATTAACGGCAACAACAACAAAAGAAGGAAGTTAGTAATTGAAGATAGTGAAGATGACTTTTCGGATGATGATAATGAGATCAATGAATTGTTAGCCAGCAGGGAACCCTCTTTAAAAGGATCAGCGAATGAAAGTACAAGGCGACCATCAAAATCACCCAAATTAAGCCAAGGTGCTACCAGCTCAGACGAATCACAAAAGAAAGGAGGTGTATCTATTCCAGAAAGTTTACCTCTCTTAAATGAAAAGGCATCAATGTTACCTCAAAGAGAATCATCCACACTAATTACTAGTGATAACTCAAGGTTGCTAGAATTTACGAATTTACAAAGTGAAATAATTGATAAATTACTTTCCTTGAACGGCCTGCTTTTCAAAAGAATTGAAATTGATGAATCAACATCCATATCCGAAGATGAAAAGAAACACAAACGTTCAGGCTTAGTGACCGAAATCAGTCGGTCAAAATTGAATGTTGATCAACTAAACTCAAAGCTTCGACAGTGTTTAAATGTTATTGAGTCACGAAATCGAATGACTTGTTATGCTGAAGAACCTCCTAAAATTCTTGAAATGCAAGTTATTGATAATATTTCTCCGTATAACGCTGAGGTCTTGCCTCCTCCTGTTAATGTGATCAGCGCTGTTCTACCTGCAGTTAATGATAATAACTCAACTAATAAATTCAAAGTTCCGGAAATTCCATCTCGAGGAGCTCCATCAGAAGTAATGGATGAAGATACTATAGATACAACTACTTCAAGAAGTTTTGTGGAGACGACTGGTGAATTGGAAGTTGAAGACTCGTTCAATTGCGAAAGTCAAGGAGATGATATGATTTCAACGCAAACACAAAAGGAATTGAATGACTTTGTTATCAATGATGGTGATGAAGAAGATTCCGAAGATGATGATTATCATGATGCAGAGGAAAGCAAAGACCAAAATGAAGAGGATGAATCAAAAAATTCTTTTGATGAGGAGATTGAACACAGTGAAATTGAAGACTTAAAATCATCTGATATAGAGGAAATAGAGGAGATTGATGAATCAATGAACGATGATATCCAGGTTTTAAAAGATGGAATACCGGACCATGTTGAAGAATTTGATCTTATGGCAGAAAATGATAACGATAATGATATTGACTTAGGAATAAATGACTCTGCCTCATTTTTGACACAGCTGAATGAAGAAAGGGAATTAAATGAGAAGGATGATGATTTTGGTTGGGACAGTGAGGATGAAATAGAAATACTAGAAAATTTTGAAAAGAGCAAAAACAAAAGTAAAGAAATATCTATAAATGATGATGTTCCAAACAATCAATCTGAAATAAAAATCTTGAAAAATGCTAATCCAGAAGATTTTAAGGCATTTCATGGTAAATATGAATGGACCACTGAAGTTTACACTAAACTTAAAAAGGTTTTTCACTTGAATCAGTTTAGATCAAATCAACTTGAGGCTATTAATGCCACTTTGCATGGTGAGGATGTTTTTGTCTTAATGCCTACTGGTGGTGGTAAATCTCTCTGTTATCAGTTACCAGCTTTAGTTGCGTCTGGTACTACAATTGGTACTACTATAGTTATTTCTCCGTTAATATCCCTAATGCAAGATCAAGTTCAACATCTGTTGGAGAGGGGAATCAAGGCAGCTATGTTAAATTCTAGAGCTAGTACGACAGAAAGAAAAAGTATTTTTAATCTGTTCATTAATGGTGATTTACAGCTAATTTATTTATCTCCTGAAATGATAACTGCTAGTAATGCAGCCAAAAACGCAATTTCAAAATTGTATAGAGATGGTCGATTGGCTAGAATTGTTGTTGATGAAGCACATTGTGTTTCCTCATGGGGTCATGATTTTAGACCTGATTATAAGGCATTAAGTTACTTTAAGATTCAATACCCAGAAATACCTGTTATGGCATTAACTGCGACTGCAAATGAGAAAGTTAGAATGGATATCATCCATAATTTAAAACTATCGAATCCGAAGTTTTTCAAGCAAAGCTTCAATAGAACAAATTTATTTTATGAAGTCATCCAGAAGAAGAGATCGGTTATTGAAGATATGGCCAAATTAATTAATGCACAGTATAGGAATCAAACGGGTATTATATATTGTCACTCAAAAAATGCATGTGAAAGTACTTCTAATAGGTTAAATGATTTCGGTATACGATGTGATTTTTATCATGCTGGCATGCAAACTGAAGATAGATTTGCTGTTCAAAGGGCGTGGCAAGAAAATAAAGTTCAAGTTATATGTGCAACCATTGCTTTTGGTATGGGTATTGATAAACCGGATGTTAGGTATGTTTTCCATTTAACCATCCCAAGAAATTTAGAAGGATATTATCAAGAAACAGGTAGAGCAGGTAGAGATGGAAATCACTCTGATTGCATAATGTTTTATAGTATGAAGGATGCCAGAACACTACAATCATTAATTCAAAGAGATAAGGAGCTAGACAGAAATAACAAAGAGCAGCATTTGAATAAATTAAAACAGGTGATTCAATACTGCGAAAATACGACAGATTGTAGACGTCAGCAAGTGTTGCAATATTTTAATGAAACATTTGATAGAAAAGATTGTCAAAAACAGTGTGATAATTGTCTTATCGGCAATAATATGGAGGTTGAAACTAGAGATGTTACAGCATTGGCTACGGATATTGTGAATTTGGTTGCTCTTGTTAAAGATAGAAATGTTACTGTTATTCAATGTCAAGATACAATCAAAGGTGCAAAATACTCCAAACTGGTTGCTTCCGGCTTAACAGAGAATCGCTTTCATGGTACTGGTAAAGATATTCCGAAGGTTGAAGTTGAAAGAATATTCTTTCATCTGATTCACAATTCATATTTAACAGAAAAATCAGTGATGAATGGTGCTGGATTTGCTTCAAACTATTTAACTTTAGGTAAAAAGGCAAATGATATTCTATTAGGTAAGTCTAGGATTGTAATGACTTTCAGTAAGCCCTCATCTTCAACGACACCTGCTAATAGATCTATTTCACGTGCACCTTCGAATATATCAAATTTCCGTTATAATAAAGAAAACATTCCTCCTGCACAATTCACAACCGCTGGTAGTATGTATTCAGGTTCAGTTCCCAAAGCTGTTGATGTGATCACGACTGAGATTGAAGATAAATTAATTTCTGAACACATCCAAAAGTGCTTTAAGCAACTACTGCACCTTCGCAAAGAAATTACTTCAAAGAAGAAACTATCAAAAGATGGTACTACAGCATCAAACGAAACTCTTAAGAATATGGCACTTGTATTACCAACTACAGAAGTAGGATATCAACAGCTAGAAGGAATGCAAGTAGCTCAAGTACAATACTTTAAATATTATCAGAGTAAATTGAAAATTCTGAAAGATGAAAGAGATGTATTATCGAAGCCAAAAGAACAAGAGATAGTTTATGCTGAACCTTCAATTGCCTCAACTTTGGAATCTCCGGAAACATCGAGATTTTTCAATGACAAATCAGAGAAGGATAAACAACAGCTAGAGCACTTAACCCAACTATTGCAATCCTCCGCTACCATAAAGTCCACGAGTAGTCGTCAAAGTCAAAGTAGTCGTCAAAGTCAAAGTAGTCGTCAAAGTCAAAGCACCAATCGTCATAAAAGTAGTCAAAAAAACTTCAAAGGTCAAAAAAGAACTTACTCTAAAAAAGGAAGAGCTCAAACCAGCAAAAAAGTAACTGCTAATGGGCATAAGAATTATAAAAAAAATGGGGGCAACAGCCAAAAAAAATTACCTTCATCTATCCCAAAAAGAAATAGATTCGATGCTATGAGACTTTAACTTGTAGTATGGGCTCTTTTTTTAATTATTTTTTAATATTTTATTTTTATTGTTATTTTTATTCTTATTTTGTTTTCATTTTCATTTTCTTTTATAAATAGATTTATAGATTTGTATTTTGGTAATTCGCATTGTAAAGATTATATTAATCTTTAGTTATACCTCTCTTCAAAAAAACAGGTTGGAATTCTTGATCTAAATCGCGTTAAAAAAATATTGGAAAAGGGCTCAGCACAGCCATGATATTTTGACTCTGTTGGGACTTCTCCAAGTAAATTAGATAGAAAAAATATTTTACATTATGACAAGAACTACTTAAAGTTCTACGAAAGCTAAGTGTACTTCTTACTTGATCTTGAAATTATAGTCATTAAGAGGATAATCAACTATGTCTACTGAAAAGATCAATATTTTAATTGTTGGTAATGGTGGTAGAGAACATGCTTTAGTTTGGAAATTATCGCAATCTCCACTTGCTAACCATATTTATGTTGCTCCAGGTAACGGAGGTACTGCCAGCTTAGAAGGTGTTACCCCTGTTCCAATTGGTTCATCCCCAAAAGATTTCCCTGCATTGGTTGATTTTGCAGTTAAGAATAATGTTAAGTTGGTTATTCCAGGTCCTGAACAGCCATTAGTTGATGGAATCAGTAGTTACTTCACCAAAGTTGGTATTCCAGTCTTTGGTCCAAGTGCAAAAGCTGCTGTAATGGAAGGTTCCAAGACATTTTCAAAAGATTTCATGAAGAAGTTTAACATTCCAACAGCTGACTATCAAAATTTCACAGATTATGAAGAAGCAAAGAAATATATTGAATCAACAGATTCAAGATTAGTTATTAAAGCGTCCGGTATAGCTGCAGGTAAAGGTGTTTTAATCCCAGCTAATAAACAAGAAGCCTTTGAAGCTATTAAAGAAATCATGGTTGATAAGAATTTTGGTTCAGCTGGTGATGAAGTTGTTATTGAAGAATTTTTAGAAGGTGATGAATTATCAATTTTATGTATATCTGATGGTTATTCATTTTTTGATTTACCACCTGCACAGGATCATAAAAGAATTGGGGATAATGATGAAGGATTGAATACTGGTGGTATGGGTGCTTACGCCCCTGCTCCAATTGGTACACCAAAATTATTAGAAGAAATCAGAACCACTATTTTAAAGCCATCTATTGATGGTATGAGAAAAGATGGTTACCCAATGGTTGGCTGTTTATTTGTTGGTATCATGGTTACACCTGATGGAAAACCTAAAGTTTTAGAATATAATGTTAGATTTGGTGATCCAGAAACGCAAACTGTTCTCCCATTATTAAAAACTGACTTATTAGAGATAATGATTGCAGCAGTTGAACATAGATTAGATAGCATTGACTTCCAACTATTTGATGAAAAATCATCTACTACAGTTGTTATGTCAGCTGGTGGTTATCCAGAAGATTATAATAAAGGTGATGAAATTACTATTAAAGGTTCTTTGCCTGAAGATACTTATATTTTCCATGCAGGCACTAAACTGGATGGTGGAAAGATAGTTACTTCTGGTGGTAGAGTCATTGCTGCAACTGCTACTGCCAATTCCTTAGAAGAAGCTGTTAAAAAAGCTTATGTTGGAGTTGATCATATCACTTTCAAAGGTAAATATAATAGAACAGATATTGCACATAGAGCATTCAGAAAATCCAATGAGAACAAAGTCTGTATCACTTATGGAGATTCAGGTGTTTCAGTTGATGAAGGTAATAGATTTGTTGAAACCATTAAAAGTACAGTTAAATCGACAGCTAGACCCGGTGCCGATTCTGATATTGGTGGTTTTGGTGGTTTATTTGACTTAAAAGCTGCCGGATATAATGATATTGATGAAACATTAATTGTTTCTGCTACTGATGGTGTTGGATCTAAATTAATGATTGCTCAATCTGTGGATGTTCATGATACAGTTGGTATTGATTTAGTGGCGATGAATGTTAATGATTTAGTTGTTCAAGGTGCAGAACCATTAATCTTTTTAGATTACTTTGCTACTGGAAAATTGGATATCAAGGTTGCAGCAGATTTTGTCAAAGGTGTTGCTGATGGATGTATTCAAGCAGGATGTGCTTTGGTTGGAGGAGAAACCTCCGAAATGCCAGGTATGTATGGACCAGGACACTATGATACCAATGGTACAGCAGTTGGTGCAGTTTTAAAGAAGAATATTCTACCAAGAAAAGATGAAATGCAAGCTGGAGATATCTTGATCGGTATTGCATCTAACGGAATCCACTCCAACGGATATTCTTTAGTTAGAAAAATCATGGAAACTTCTGGCTACAAATACACAGATAAGGCTCCATTTGATCCAAGCAAAACCATTGGAGAAGAATTCTTGATCCCAACCAAGATCTATGTCAAGCAGTTGTTACCATTAATCAAGCAAAACCTAATCCTCGGATTGGCCAATATCACAGGAGGAGGGCTTATTGAGAACGTTCCAAGAGCATTGCCTAAGCATCTAATGGCGCAAATAAACATGAACCTGTGGAAGGTGCCAGCAGTGTTCACGTGGCTTGGTAAGACAGGAGGTGTGCCGGTGGCCGACATCCTCAAGACACTAAACATGGGTGTGGGTATGGTGGCAGTTGTCAAACCGGGCTTGGAACAGAGTGTGATGGATGGTCTCTCTGAGGCCGGCGAGACGGCATTTGTAGTCGGGAAGCTTGCGGCGCGTGGCGAGGGCCAGGCCGGGTGTGTGGTCAGCGGCGCCGAAGGGCTATACTAATCGTCCCCGTGGCCAGCAAATTTTTTTTTATTTATAATCCGTAAAATTTCATTGCAGTATCTCTGCTTTCCCCTTTTTTCTTCTCTTTTATGTAGTTTTTGCTTGTTGCCCTAAATACCCGCAAATTGTCAGTTCGTCTTCTAAACATTATAAAGGTCTATCCAAGCTCTTTATGAATACAACGCAAGTTTCAACAGCATCTTGTTTACTGTCTTCTTGCCATATGACCTCCGATACGGAACCTCCATAATTAGCTGCTACTCCCTTCTAGTCGATATATAAGTTTAAATAACTCAAACTCTTAAAAGAAAAACTTTAAAAAATTTATAAACGAAAACAACCTTTAAAAATGGCCCACTCTGATTCAGAAACCTCAAGATCTGCCTCTCCAGCAATGTCAATTGCTTCAACTCACGATGCTGCTTCAATGCATTCTAGTATCAGTGATGATTCTGCTTTAAATGATCATAGGCAGCAAAATCTTACGCTTCCAGTTAGAACTAATACTGATAGAAGATCATCTACTAATTCTGCACCTTCTCCAAAATTATTAAGTATTCAACAACAGGAACAACAAAGGCAAGCAGCGTCTGCTCATCGTAAATCTCTGAAAAAACAAAATAGCATGGTGAATTCAAGAGATTTAAGAGCAAAGATGATTGCCATCGATGATGACTCTGATGAGGATTCTAGTGTTAGATACATTTCAAAGTTGGATTCTCATGCCCCAATGAGACAGCAACCTTTGTTACAGCAATCAACGAATTCCACCCTCCCTGCTCCAGCTCATCATAACTCGGTTGGTCGTAAAACAAGAGCAAGTTCATTTAGTGATCAAGTTAAATCATTTATTAGACCAAAGGAAGATTCTGTTACTGGTGGTATTTTGGTTGGTGGCACAAATTCTAGCACTTACAATATGAACAAACAGTCAGGTGTTACAATATCAAACACTTTGAATAGAACAACATCTCGCGCTTCAACAAGATCTGACCGTTCTAAAAAAATGAATAGACATACTTCCGCTATTACTAGTAACAAAGATATTTCGGAAAGTGATAGTGATGTTGATTCACATGCTTCTCGTGATTCTCAGGAAACTGAAGAGGATGTTTGTTTTCCAATGTTGCCAGAACATATCAGAATTAAAGGTATTGATTTTGATGAAATTGAAGAATTTATTCAAGAACAAAGAGAAGAGAATGAGATTATATTGAAGAGAGAGGAAGAAATTAGAAGCATGTCAAACGTTTCGAGTACTGCTGCTTTAAAGTATACTCCAAAGAAAGCACATTCAGAATCTGATTCCGTTTCAGTAATTGTCAGTAATGAAAAGGCTGAAGAAAGCAGTAACTCATCTGCCGTTGATGGTAACGTTACTTTTAAAAATTTAGATAATTCTGGCTTTGATAAACAGTCATGTCCACCTGACAGATTTAGTTTTTTCAATTCTGAAAATGAGGAGACCATACATGCACCTGATATCCCATCTTTAGTGAAACCGGGACAACCATTTAAGTCTTTATTTGAAGACAATAACTCCATTTGGTGGCTTGATTGTGTTTGTCCTACTGATAATGAAATGAAAATGCTTGCAAAGGCTTTCGGTATACATCCCTTAACTGCGGAAGATATCAGAATGCAAGAAACTCGTGAAAAGGTTGAATTGTTCAAAAGTTATTACTTTGTTTGTTTCCATAGTTTTGAGACCGATAGTGAAAGTGAAGATTTCTTGGAACCAATTAATGTGTATATTGTTGTCTTCAGAGAGGGAATTTTAACTTTCCACTTTTCTCCAGTTAGCCATCCTGCAAATGTTAGAAGAAGAGTTAGACAATTGAGGGATTATGTTAATGTTTCTGCTGATTGGTTATGTTATGCACTAATTGATGATATTACTGATGGTTTTGCTCCGGCTATTCATTCCATTGAATATGAAGCTGATGCAATTGAAGATTCTGTATTTTTAAGTAGAGAACATGATTTTGGTGCTATGTTGGTTAGAATTGGTGAGTCAAGAAGAAAAGTTATGACTTTAATGAGATTATTACAAGGTAAAGCTGATGTTATTAAGATGTTTGCTAAAAGATGTCAAGATGAGGCTACGAGACCTATTGGTTCACACACAAATTTAGTTTCAGTGGGTTCTGCTCAACCAAGAGCTGATATTGCTTTATATCTTGGTGATATTCAAGATCATATTATTACTATGTTTCAATCATTAATGTCGTATGAAAAGATCTTCAGTAGATCCCATGCTAATTATTTAGCACAATTATCAGTTGAATCATTCTATTCCACTAATAAAGTTACTGAGATGTTATCAAAAGTTACATTGTTAGGAACAATCTTAGTCCCTATGAATTTAGTTACAGGTATGTTTGGTATGAACGTGCATGTTCCAGGTGAAGGCGATGATGGTAGTTATAAATGGTTTGGTGGTATTCTTGGTTTCATTATTGGTCTAGTTTTTCTTTCGTTCTTACTTGCAAGAATTTATTTGAGAAGTATTGAGAACAATTCAGGTTTGCAGGGTAGCTCTAGTAGATCTATTAAGAGTTTTGGTTTTGGTAGAAAAAGAAACTATGATACTTCTAGAGACAGAACTGATAGATCAATGGCTAGTTTGCCTACAAAATTCACTAGATACGGTGGTGAGTGGTAAGGTTTCTTACAATCCACTTTCGTTCTTTTTTTTTTCCAACCAGTTGCTAATTCATTGCTGATTCTTTATTTTTGATATTCTTACTAATTCGCTAAGTTTTGGTATTCTGTTCGTTTATTTATCTGTGTACTCTTAGTTTCTTCTGTGTTTTTGTTTAAATAATCTACTTTTTTATGTATCTTTTGTGTTTTTTTTATTTGAACTTCACTTTCAAATTTCCTTTTTATAGAATCACCTTTAAACAATTTTATTTATCTATCTACCATAGCTTTCTCTTTTTGTACGTAATCCAATTTATAGACTGTGATAATATTAACTATATAAAATTCACCATCAAATTTTTATTAAATAAAAAAATAATCTCCGAGACCGGGAATTGAACCCGGGTCTCCCGCGTGACAAGCGAGAATTCTAGCCACTAAACTATCTCGGAATTTTATGTTCTTAAAAGATTTGAGTATTTTACTATGTGGAGTATTGAACAAAAAGTTCTTTATTTAAAAGTGTCCTTCGCACTCAAGGAAAGCTCAGGATCAAAGGAAATAAACACAACTATATATAGTTAATTCTAGGAACAAATAAAAATAACTCAAAAGTAATAAAATAAAGATAACAAAACAAAATACCTGATCAATATTAAAGATCAAAAAAAATCAAGGCAATAGATAAAGACAGTAAAAGTAATAAAAAGAAATAATGAAAGATAAAGAAACCTAAAGGGATGAATAGCAAAAGGAAGACCTTAAGCAACCATCTTTAGGTGGAATTTCTTCGAACTCGCTTCTGATTTCCTACATATTTTCCAATGTCTGGATTTTACCAAATTTGTTTTTGATTAATTCTAACCTATTTTTGATTTACATAATTATATTTATCATTCTTTGCTTTGTATTTTTTCTGTGTTTTTGTTTCCTAAATTCAGCTCTTTTGGTGAAAAAAGGATAGTATTTTAGAAGCGAATACATAACTATAATTACAGCGTAGTCTTTCAATGAAACATTTATACTATAGTTAAATTTCAGCAAAGTTGACTAGACATGGTAACAACGGCGGATGTTTAACCTTAAATATCTTAACGGATAGTTACTTACAAAGATTATTGAAGAGCTTATGTTTGTTATCTACGTTCGAAAAATATAATTTGATTACATTAAATTATTAAATTTAAAAATTACTGTTTCTTAAGTGATCACAAAACTTTCATAAACTTTTGCTGTAACATTATTATTACCTCCATAAAATGTTTTATCCAAAACTATCAAGTTCTTGTAAAGTTAATGGTGTTTGTGCTAGTAGGGGAGCGATAGAAAACGACTTGTACGTGTTA
Organism: Ambrosiozyma angophorae; assembly: GCA_030567475.1. NCBI lineage: Eukaryota > Fungi > Ascomycota > Pichiomycetes > Pichiales > Pichiaceae > Ambrosiozyma > Ambrosiozyma angophorae. The sequence continues at coordinate 231,390 of JAJLSH010000214.1, forward strand.
GAAGGTTTTTATTTTGCTTGTTTCTAAACAACTTACCTTGGGAGATGCTAATGACAATCTAAAGTAAACTATTACTTATCATACTGGGACATCGTCTGCAATTTTAGAATAAGCTTAGCAGTAAAATTACCTGTTGACAGCAGGTAACCTCAACTCCTCAAAGCCACCCACTGCTACACCGATGGTGATTAACTAAATAAAATGAGGCGACTCTGGGCGCCGCAGAGGCGCGACGCCGCAAGATTTAGTCTTACTGCTTTAATAAAGTTTAACTAAACCGTTCATGAAATAATGTTTGTCAACAAACAGGTATAAAACCGGCCAGCTCCTACTCAGTATTAGCAGCATACTTGCTGAACTCCATTCGTTTCACATCAGCTACACACTCCTTTTTACTAATCACATCCAAGTTGTCCAACTGAACAAGAAGCCATAATTTTTAGTGCAGCTAAACACACCTGATCTACGCAAACATTTGATTTATTTACTTTTCTCCGTTCACAGAACTTTTTCCTTGAACAACCCCTTACAAAAACTTTTGTGAGTATGAACGTTTCAAGATGGCTCTTAAATGCAGCTGTTATTCTTACTCAACTAGCTAATAGTGCAATAGCTGACCAGCAGCACCCTTTCTACTACGAAACAATAAACCAACCTGTCTTTTCTCAACCTTTTTATGCATTGGGTCATTTTGATGCTATTTCCAATTACGAAAATACAAACGTTTTTAATCTTTCTTATATCCAAAATTCTTCAACTGGTTCATTATATGCGCTTTGTAAAACCAATGCTTCAATTACTTTGTTACAGAATGATCCGTTTTCAGGATACACCCCTTCTAAAATGATATCGTTAGACAATAACTCTCTGATAGTTATAATTGATGGTAGACCAGAATTGTTTAATGTCAACACGCTAACATCAAGTGAATTGAATGGTTGGTCCGATGTAGATGGCTTAGTGCAAACGACGTACATTGATTCAGATGATCAATTGATTTACTTTGGTGGTGATTTCAGCTATAATGATTCATCATACGGCGCTATCACTTATAACTATACCTCTGAAAAAATCATTGAGCTTCCATTTGGTGGTTTTAATAAAGATAGTATAGTTAATTCAATAGTTAGATATGAAGATGATTCAATTATTTTTGGCGGTAGTTTTAATTCCCTTGGAAACGATTCCCTATTAGAATATTCATTTACAAATAGTTCAAACAGCAGCTCAGCCACTGACCCAAACCAATTGATCAGTTTAAAATATGCAAATATATCATCTGTCAATTCACAAGATTCTAGTACCGCAAAAGATATTATATGCCCAGATAATGACGCAACTTGGGCTTTAGAAGAGTCCCAGCTAGGCTCTTGGTCTGCTGCATTACCTTTCACTATAGTACCATCCAAAATCAGACTATATAATTCAAAAGATTCCGATAATGGAGTTTCTATATTTAGAGTTATTACTTCTCCTGCTAATGGCATCATGAATCTGACTTACATTGATCCAAGTACTCAAGAAAGAACTTATTGTGATGCCTGGTGTACCTTATCAACAAATGAAGATCTAGAGAATATTTTAGATGAGCTTGGGACAAACTCATACGAAGAAGTTTCTGAATTCAATGAAGGTTTAATTGGATTTGGTAACAATTATCAAGAATTTGAATTTTATAATAGTATTGATGTTGATGTAGTAACTTTGCAGATCATGGGATACTATGGATCCCAAGCAGAACTTTCAGGCTTTGAATTATTCCAATATGGTATGTATATATATGCAAATGAATCATTGAATGAACCAAGTTGCTCAGTCACTGAGGACTATTCAACAGTTGAAGATACTGGTGATTATACAGTATGGAATTCATATAATGATGTTGATGGTACCCATTGGTATACAAATGTTACTTCTTCAGGCGTTGAAGCAAGCAATGAACAAGGATTGAAATTTACCACTAATATTTCGTTGGATGGTTATTATTCAGTTCAAGTTAATACACCAGGTTGTACATATGATAATACTTGTAATGAAAGAGGGGCTGTTAACGCTACTTTCTACAGTGGAAACGGTACATTATTAGGAACTGAGTTAATTTATCAAACAAATAATGCTCTGAAATATGATATTATATTTTCAGGTGAAATATTCATGACTGAGGATGGAGATAAACCATATCTAACTTTGTTTTTTGATACAGCTTCTTCTTCTGAATATACAATTTTTGTTGCAGATTCAATTTTTGTTAATTTTACGAGTGTGGAAATATATAATACCACTACAGAATCATATTCGATTCCAATAAATGCTTTGTTTGAATATTCCTTAACCAATTTTACTGACCCTGATATCACTTACCCTGTTGGTAATTCTTCCATTAATACTTTTGGCGCTGAAATGTCTGATGATGCAAATGTTGTAGGATTATTTATCGGGGATGAAACCCTTTATATTGCAGGTGATTTCAACTCTACATATGGTGACAATTTTGTTGGATTGGATATTTCGGGATACAATGATACTTCAAATGAAATTTCAATTGAAGGTACAGCTTCTGTTGACAATGTTAATGATATCATTGAAAATGCGTTTGCGGTTAACGCTTCGACTTTTATCTTATACAGCTCTTCAAGTGAGTTAATCATTTATAATGGCACTCTTACTCAACTTGGAGACTATAATTCTACGTTGGAATCATTTTCAAGCTTCAGCTATAATAATACAGAATACTGGTCATTTAAATTTGAGGATTCGCAATATCCTTTAGTTTATGACACAAACACCGTCCAATTTATTGGCAAATCAAGTACACTAGATTTCAATGTTACAGTAGCTGCTGAACTTGATGATATTATTTTTGCATACGGTCAAATCATTCAAATGGAAGAGTCCGCGGATAATGCATATGTCTTTAGTAATACTACTTTCAACGATACATCGTCTTCACTAAATAACTTGTCAAATAGCACTTCAAACAGTAAAGAAGTTAATTCAAAGAAATTGGCATCCATCCAGTATAAATTACAATCTAAAGCGGCTTTAACAAGCTCCGGAGAAGATATTATTAACGCTGGTCTATATATAAATGATACGGTTATTGTCCTTGGTGGTTCATTTGGTATTAATGATACAGAAAATGCAAATATAGCTATAATCAATAATGGTTCGGCTAGTGGAATAGATGGTGTCGAATTTGACAATGATTCCGAGGTGAACGTTTTGTATAATTATACAGATGCTTTACTTGTTGCATTTAGTGGATCCGCTACATATGAAAGTGAAACTTTGACTGATATGTTTATTTATAACATGAGCAACAACTCTTTATGGTCTTTGCCAGAACAATTTGACGACGGTATCATTAATTCATTCGAAATTGATCCTGAATATTCAGACTTATTGATTGGTGGTAATTTCACTTCAGATACATGCGATACTTTATGCCTTTACAGTTTCTTAAACTATACTTTGGGAGATTCTGGAGCTGATATATCTGGCGAAATTTACCAAATGTATTACTATAGAAAACATGAGGTTTTGATTAGCGGGGCGTTTGATAATGATGATATATTTGTTATTTACAATACTCAAAATCGCTCGTTGTCTACAAATAGTTCATTGCCCACTCCACCAGGAGACGTTAAAAAATTTTCATTTGCCAATGAAAATTCTACCACTGACAAAACTCTAGATGATATGATCATTTCAATGGGTGACGATTTCATTGGATATTCAAATGGAAGTGATTATGTTAGAATTGATTCAGGAATTAGTTCTTTACATAGAAAATTCACTGACTTTTCATTAATCGGTACTAATTCTTCTGGATTTTATGAAAACATGAGTTTAGTTTTATTTGGTCAATATACATTGGCTGAATATGGGTTTGTTTCTGCTGCTACTTATGATGGCTCTAAATGGACCCCTTTGTCTGTCGTTTCTTCCAATTTATCAACATCCAGTAGTTCTTTACAGAGTATACTACGGTTAAGTTCAAGCTCAAGTTATGCAGGAGCATTCGATAATAGTGGTGGATCTACAGGTTCACCAATGATCCCAAATGCAGGCGATAATAATAGCGGTGACGACTACTTCAGTAGTGGCCAAATTGTTGGTTTTAGTTTATTGATGGCCATTGCCACTACTTTACTTCTGGCCACAGGGTGTGCATTAATATGGTGGTTTTCTGACAGGGATACTCACATACGTCCACTGGAAGAGAGAGTTGGGGAAGAAAAAATGATATCCGTTTTACCACCAGATAAGCTTTTCTCAGAAATGGATGCCGCCAAACATCTCTCCCAGGAATAACTTCATTAATCTCCAATAAACACCATTTCTTTCCTTTCTTTAATAATGGTTCCTACCACAATTTCTTTTCCCAACTACATAATCACTTTTAAAATGATATTTTGGGCTGTATTATTAGATATAACTACTTCAATTGCACTTCTGTTTACTCTTTTATTTTGTTTTACTTTTTTACTTTTTGACTTTTTTATTGTTTCATTGCAAGACGCTTTAGGCGTACCCTAATTATTTCTTTTTCAAACATAAAGCTATCGAAGTTGAAATTGAATTCACCTTTTTTTTATTACTTTATTTCTCTTTTATAGCCAATTTAAGGCAAATTACTTTGTGTTGTGTTTTAATTGTTTTTATAATTCACTCGCCACATCTATTTTGCTTCGCCACGCTTTACTCCCAACTGGCACTCCAAGAACCTTTTAAGCAGAGGGATTAACGGTCGTTGTAGACATTCTGCCCCTCCTCAAAGACGAACAAAACATGACCGTGGATATAGAATCACTGTTTCCAGGAATAAGGTCAGCTTACAATTCGAAAGTGTATGATCTTTTCCCCCCTGATTTGCGGGGACCACCTTCCTTGATTTCTAAACAGTTGATAGTTCAAAGCTATTCTCCGAAGATATCAGTAATATCAACAAGCAATGCTGATAATATAGCAGCTATATATGGATATTCCAATTTTCTCAATTTACTTTCATATTTTGAAAACTCATTTTTTGAGGGTGACCCAGGTACCAGCCCACTTGCAGTTGGAATGCCTTACAGAATATCTGTAAGGTTCACTAAACCAATTGCAGCTCAATTAAAAGAACAAGAACTATTAATCATACCCAATTCTTCTTCTAATCCATTACCAAGTGTTCCTGGAAAAAATAATAATATAAAATCTCCTTTTTCTGAACTTTACGATACTTCCGAATTTAATCAAACTATTTTAAACTATATAGACTCAATCGACGACGCCATTAAAGATTATGGCTTCATAGATCGTTTGAAAAAAGATTTTACAATTAATGAAATCAGCGTTGAAGATCAACTGGAACCTGCTATTCTTCAAAATTCTATTTATCTAAAATTACTCATGAAAATCATTGCCTCTCCAACACTTTCTCCCATAGAAACTCTAAACCATCCAATAATACAACTGTTTGTTGTTTCTAGCTCTGATGACATTTCATTGATAGAATCAACAATTAATGAATGGAAAAAATTTCATACTCCTAAATGGATAGACTTTGAAAGTATTTTACCTATCGTTTTAATTGTAACAAACGAAGATGACGGAGAAAGCGTGCAACAGGGCCTAAAAGTTCAAGAATATCTTAGAATCAAACTATTTACAAAGAGTGTTATAATGCCATTAAATATGAAACCAGAAGAGAAAGATCTTGTTACATTGCATCCATCTGCATTTTCTTTAGCATGCAGAGCTTTAAATTCATTGGATACTAATACACCAGTCAAAATGGATAGGGGAGTATTCAATAAAATCTATTCACAACTATTAGAGTTAACTACTAGCATTTTAATCCCTCATATGGAAAGAAAGATCAAGACATGGAATGAAGAAGTGGTTGCACCTAGAAGAAGTTTAACAGGTAGACTCTTTGGAAGTAACAAATGGAGTTCATCGGCAAAACAAAAGAAATCGTTTTTTTCATTTGGAAATACAAATTCAACACCAGATTTGACACAAGCACCATCCTTTAATAGCGTTGAAGGATATTATTATGGCGATTCAACCGAGATGATAATTAGACGACTGGGAGACTGGTGTTTTATGCTTCGTGATTATAAAACTTCATACACCACTTATGAATTATTAAAAAAAGATTTTCACACTGATAAAGCCTACAGTTACCTTTCATCTATTCAGGAATTTATGGTGGTTTCATTATTGATTGGAGCAAGTAATAAGTTAAACGCATTAGAGAATAGTTCTACTTCAAGTTCAGGAGGAATTACAAATAAGATTATCAGTGATGTTGTGACTCCACTGCTAGATTCCTCATTTTATTCTTACCTATCCCGATGTAATATGAAGACCTATATTGCCAGATTAACATTAATTATAGCTGAACTTTATTTGATTTTAGGACAGTCATCGGCCTATTCAAAACTTTCATCAACAGCGCTAAAACCAGAAGTTTATTACGGAGAATCCATGAAGTTGTTTGAAAAACTAATAAATTCTAAACTTATGGAAAATTATTCAAATGCGAAATTAATGGAGCGTATTGCTTATATTTACTATAGTTATGATCACTCTACAACAGCAGAAGCTCGACTAGCCGAGTCAACAAAAACAGCAGACCAACAGGGGGAAGAACTTCCAAACAAGATAAACAAGCCAAACATGGACCTACTTGGTTTATCGAGAAGGAGAAAGTCCATTCTTTGGATGCTATTGGCTGTTAAGGAGCTGGACGCTAAAGTGAACCCTGTTCAAGGAAAGATCCTGTTGTTCTGCATCGAGAAAGAACTCCACGAAGGTGAAACGGCAGGAGACACAGACAACCCACGTCTCCAGTGGTTGTACCGGGAGGACAGCCTGTTGCATAGGCTGAAAGTGGTTCTTTATGCCAAGTGAGCAGGGTGTAGTAATGATTAATTCATAGAGCGTAGCCACACCTGAGCATTTATACAGTTTAAACACCGCGTCGCACGATTTATCGACGTTGACCACATTTAAGAACAGCTCAGTGTTCCCTAGCATTTTTTAGTCCGTATACACTAACCATGTCTAAAGTATTCACAGCTAAAGTCAAAAACGTCCTTTCTGCCGATACCATCATTCTTACTCCTTTGAATGGATCAAGCGCAGAAAGGGTTTTCTCTTTGGCATATTTGCAATCTCCAAGAACATCTTCAAATGAAAAATATGCTTTCGAAGCTAGAGAACTTTTAAGAACCTTATTAATCGGTAAGAAGATCAACTTTTGGGTTTTATATAAGAACAGCAGCGACAGAGAATTTGGAGATGTTTCTTCTCCTGTCTTCAGTTCCTTAATTGAATATGTTTTATCAAATGGTGCTGCCAGATTAAGAGAGAATGCTAATACATTCGATGACGAGGAATTAGTCAAGTTAAAGGACATTGAAAATAAGGCTAGGATCGAAGAAGTTGGTTTATGGAATCCTAATGTTAATGCTATTGAAATAATTCCGCAGTTAACTGAAAAGGATATTGAAAGATCAAAATCACAACCAATCAATGCCATAGTTGAAAAAGTTATCTCTGGTGACAGGGTTATCATAAGATTTATATTGAGCAAAACTAGACAAGCTGTTGTTCCGGTTTTAATTGCGGGCATTAGATCTCCAAGAACAGCTTCCGATGATCAAGCTGGTGAGCCATTTGCTGAAGAATCGAAAAAGTTTGTCGACGCTAGATTATTAGCTAGGGATGTTAAAGTTTCTGTTCTTGGTGAATCATCAACTGGTGTTTTAGTTGGTAAGTTGATTCATCCAGCTGGTGATATTTCTGAGAAGATTCTAGAAGCTGGGTTAGCTGATATTGCTGACTGGCAATCTTCCCTTATCGGTCCTCCTAGTATGTCCGTTTTACGTAAGGCTGTTAAAACCGCCAAAGTTGCCGGAAACAATCTATGGAAGGGCGAAGGCTCCTCGAGTACTACAAAGAGGGCTGTTTCTTCTGGTGACTCTACCGTAGAAATTGGCAACAGATTGTCTGCTATTGTCTCAAGGGTCATCTCTGCTGACACCTTAGTCGTTAGATTAAAGAATGATTCTGAAATTACTCTCCAATTATCGTCTTTAAGGGCACCAAGACAAAGTGATCCAACTCTCTCTGCCTTTGTCCCTATATCTAGAGAATTTGTTAGACATAGATTAATTGGTAAGCAAGTTACTGTTACTGTTGACGGCATTAGACCAAAGACGGATATGTATGATGAAAGAGTTATGGGTTCCATTAAGTCCAAGGATGGTAAAGATTTTTCAGAATTGGTTGTTAGTAATGGTTATGCTTCAGTTATGAGACATAAGGGAGAAGAACTTCCAGATAACTATGATTTACTGGTTGAATGCGAAGCTCAAGCTTCTAAGGCAAAGAAAGGTATTCATGGGAAGGCTCCAGAACATGAAAGAGTTGTCGATGCTTCTGAAAATGCTGCAAGAGCCAAGCCATACTTATTTTCATTCCAAAATAGAAGTAATATTTCTGGAGTTGTTGAACATGTTATTAGTCCAAACAGATTTAAGATTTTTATTCCAAAAGAATCATTAAGATTGACTTTAATTTTAGGTGGTTTAGCTAACACTGGTAATAGAGATGATCCTATAGCCAAGAAGGCTCTAGACTTTGTTAACAAGAGAGTTTATCAAAGAGATATTAGTTTTTATATTTATGGCACTGACAAGAATGGTGCATTCATTGGAAATTTATATCTTCAAGGCTCACATGTTCCATTCCAATCTGTTTTATTATCTAATGGTTTTGCTGAGACTCATGAAAGATCTCTGGGTCAGACCAAGTTTGCCTCTGAGTTATTAGAAGCTGAAAATGAGGCCAAAGGAAAGAGACTTGGGGTTTGGGCGGATTATGATCCCTCAAAGGCGGCAGCTGAAGAAGAACTAGTTACACAAGTTGAAAACTTAAAGATTGAAAAGAAATATTACGATGCTCATGTTAGTGAGGTTTCACCTGAGGGTTTAGTTTCATTCCAAATCTTAAACGATGAACAAAAAAAACTTTCTCCATTTATGAAAAAATTACATGCCATTTCAAACACTCTTGCACCATTATCCAAGGCGCCAAAAGTTGGTGAATTTGTTCTTGCCAAATATTCAGAATCGGGGAAGTTTTACAGGGCTAAAATTGTTTCAATCGATAGACGTAGTAACGAATACCAAATCCAACAGATTGATTACGGCACTGTTGAATCTGTCTTTTTATCTGATTTACGTGCGTTACCAACTGAATTCCAACTATCTGTTTTGAAACCACAAGCTCATACATCTCAATTATCATTAATCAAGCTCCCTTCATTAGAAGACGATCGTAAAGAAGCAATTTACTTATTGGAAGATTTAGTTTTAGATGCAGACCTAGTGGTTTGCGAGACTTTCAGAAACCCTGCAGCTGGAATTGAAATGGATGTTGAATTATATGACCCTGCCAATATTACTAAAGATCCAACTTGGACAATTAATAAAGAACTTATTAAAAGAGGTTACGCTCTTGTTAAAAAGAGAAAATTATCGGCTTATGAAAAGTTATTGAACGAAGAACAAAAAGCTTTATTGAAAGTTGAACAAGATGCAAAGAGAAACCACATTGGATGTTGGAAGTTTGGTGATTTCGAAAGTGATGATGAAACTGAAAAATAATTTTAAGAGAGTTAACTTTGTTAATCAAGAAGACTCAGTTATTAATATTATATGTACATTTTTTTATGAGAGTTTTATAAAAGTTAATTAGCATTTTTTACTATATGAAATGTAATTTTTAAATACCATGAACAATAGCGTTCGATTTGAAGGACGAGATAATATAATAAAAGTTCAAAACAAGGAAAGATCTTAATGAGATCGATCATAAACTTGAGTAAAAAACATAAACTAAATAAAAACGACGAACCGAAAAAGATAACAAGCAAAAGAAACTGACACTCATCTATATACTTGTTATACGAGTAAGGAAAATATATACAGGTAAAATCATAATTACATCACTTATTTTTTGGAGTGCTTCTTTTTGCTTTTCTTTTTAGAACTTCCATTACCCTCTATAAACTTCATAATATCTTCAATACTTTGACCACCAATTTCTGGATCTGGCGAAACAGTCTTGGATTTCTTACCATCGGAGAGAGCTTGTTGAGGGCCATGAGAATGGTCGTGATCATGGTCATGAGCGTGATCATGATTATGATGATCATGATGATGCTGGACTTGATTCTTATTTTTCTTCAATGCAGCCTTTTGTTGTTTTTCAATAGCTAAGTATCTGTTTAATTGAGTAGAATACTGTTCTAATGTATTAGTCATCTTATCCTTCAAACCCAATGTCTTTTTGAAAATAGCAAAGGACTTATTGAATTCGTCACTTGCAGCCTGAAAACTATTACCCGCTAAGTAACATTGACCTATCTGGTATCTATACAGAGCAGAATTTTGTGATTCAGGACCATAATATTCATCACTTAATTCTAAGCATTTGGATAAGACGGCACCCGCTGGAATTAATAATTCTAATTTTTGCAAGAAAGCGAAGACACTGTACAAAGTAGTAATAACACTTGGATGTAAGACTTGACCGCTAGAAACAAATCCATGGTTTAAAATTCTCTTGTAAATTTTAAGGGCATTGGCATAGCTACCAGTAGTGACTTCGGAATTAGCAGCCCTAGTTAAAGCTAATAATGTTTCATTGGAGTCAACACCAGTTGTTCTTTCAAGAATTTGAAGAGATTTTCTTATTAGTAGAGTACCTTCATAAGCATAGCCCAAGTCACAGTACAAGGAACCAACTTTACCATAGAATTGAGCAGTTTCAGTATGCATTGGACCGTAAACTTGTTCATAAACAGCAACAGCTTCGTTCAATAAAGTGATACCTTCGTCACCTTTATTTTCTTGTAAACGAGATCTAGCTAATTCCCATAGTTCCTCAACAGTAACGGAACCAAATATTGAATCTTTAACAACAGGAACGACTGCAAGAATATCTTCAGGAACAAAAGTTGTACTTTGAATTTCAGTTGAACCTAATTCAACAGCATTCTTAGATTTCTTCTTGTTCTTCTTATCATTAGATTTACTTTGTGCAGCTTCAATGGCTTCAGCTTGAGATTGAACTTGTTGTTCTAATTCTTCTTTAGTGAAAGCATATTTCTTATCCTTCCATTGAATACCAACTTTTAAGGCGATTTCCTTTAATAACGATAATGGGCTAATTGATTGAACCCAGTCTTCTGGAAGAGTAAATCTATATCTAGTTAAAACCTCGTGAGCAATAGCAGCTAGAATACCTGAAGCAGTAGTTTCAAGAATTGACAAGTTGTGAGAACCATAAGCTTCCTGTAAGAAAGGATCCAATTTATGTTCTTTTGGGAACTCGTTAGCTTCATAAGCTAGTAAAGCATTATGAACGTGTGAAATGACATATGGAGCTAAAGCAATAGGTAAATGAGCAAGCGCCTTTCTTAAGAAATGTTTAGTACCTCTAGCAACCATTTCTTGAACTGCAACAGCATACAAAGCATCTAAGTTTTGTTCAACTGGAACAACATTTATGTTAGTCTTCTTTTCTTCTTCAACTTCTTCAACCGGTTTTTTATCCTCTTCAGGTGACTTTTCAACCACTTCGCCTTTTTCTTTAGCTTCTTGTGCTTTCTTAGCAGCTTCTTCAAGTTTCTTACGAGATTCTTCAAACTTAAGCTTTCTTTCTTTTTCAACTTCTTCATTTGAAGCAGCAATTTCTTCTTGCGTTTCAGAAATATTTCTGGAATACTCGCTCTTCTTCTTTAATGCTAAATCGGCGATCTTACCTAAGTAACGAACATTGACACCTTGTTTATGCAACATAGTGGATAAGTGAGCACCGTCAATAGCGTTATAAATCTCACTAGTTGCTAATTCATCAACAAATTCAGGAACCAACACATCAGAGATGAATTTAGAAACCTCCCTAATCTTTGCTTGATCTTCCTCTAATTCTTTAGCTAATTCAGCAGTTGGTGCAGGCGATAATGAAAAGGCATCTGGATTTAAAGATAAAACAGAAAAAACAGACTGATCAATACCAATAGTTGATTGTTCACCACCATCTGTTGATTCCCCCTTTTCAGCCTTTTCCTTTTCAATCTTTTCAGTTTCAGCTTTGACTAGAACAGCAACTTGTCTTCTCCACCATTCTTCAACACCTTCATTTCTAATGGTAGCTTCTTTATGTGGATAAGAGTCTTCAGATTCTGGATCGTAATATTTATCAATGAATTCAATATCTAATGGTGTAGTTCTGTATAATTCAATGATATAGTCTCTCGAATCGCTCCCTTTCATACCTTTCGTTTCAACTGAAGTAACAACATCAACAACGTTTGATCCATCTTCATTCCAAACTTTATGTTCTTTAATATGGAAAGCTTCACCAATTGGTTTAAATTGCTTAACAAACTCAGGATTAGAGACAGCAAAAGATTCATCTTCAACTTTACCATAAAGAATAGTGTTAGATTTCTGAGCCTCAGGAGCCGCTTCATCCCCCTCTCCAGTTTCTTCAGTTTGGGATAAAACTTCATTGAATAAACCTGGGACTGGAGTTTGACATAAAATTCTTCTACCAGCATAATCAACAATAGTTGTTAATAAATGAGACACACCTTTGACATCTAATCTATTTAATAATCTAACACCATTAATGTCTTTAGAAGCAGCAATTCTAGCAGCTTCATCACCACCAGTTTGCTCAAAGTTGTTTGATGCATCGACAGCATAAGAATAAAAGATACTATTTCTTAAAAAAATATGTTGAGCTTTCTCTTCATTTGGATTTAAAGGAGTTAATTCATCTCTTGCTATTGCAATAGCACCTTTGATAGCACTGACAGTGAAGTCATAACTTGTTTTAGTTAAAACCTTTTCTCTTAGAATTTTCTCTTGTAAGGTGGTTTTGGCAACATCTCTTAAACCTTGAAATTCATCATTATAGTCTTTGTGTAAATCAGCACCTTCCAAACCACCATATAAGTAAGTTTCTTGAGATCTTCCTAAATCTGGAAAAGCTTGTCTTTCTTCTTTAACTAACCATGGGTTAGCCAAGAAACCAACAGTTGGGGTGGAGTAAATTTCTGGGGCATAGTTGCTTAAAGTTTCAGCATTGACTTTTAATTGTTCAGAGAACTTAGCAGACAGGGAATTTAATAAGGCCAATAAAGAATGAGATTTTGATAATTTAGTTGATTTACCATTGGCAGAGGCAACGGCTTTTAAAGATCCATCAAATTTCAAAGTTGAAGAGTTGTTAACATAGAAACCACTGACATGAGCAGTAATATGGAAAGTTTCACCTTCTAAAGTTTGACATTGTAAGTAGAATAAATCACCTCTTAATCTTCTTTGAGCACTTGGTGGGGACCAAGCTGAAACATGCAAAGCTCTTAAAGCAGGAGTTAAAGATGGGGTTGGCTTACCAGCAAAAGCAGAAACATTTGGTTCTAGTTCCAAGATTTCTTCAATGACATTCAAAATATCCGTCTTTTCTTCTTCCGTCAAGGTAATCTTGGCTTCTTTATTATCCTCTTCTTCGCCTTCTTTCTTTTGGGAATCTTTAGTTTCTTCCTTGCTTTTTTCTTTGGTTTCTTCTTTTGGTTCCTTAACAGGTTTCAAACCCAAATCATTGAAAGCCGAGCTACCAGAAGCAACACCGCTAATATCATACAAAGAATCATAAAATGAAAATGATTCTAAAGCCGCCAATCTTCTAACAATATTTAAGTGATCCCTTGCAGACTTTTCATTATAAGCAGATTCAATTAAAGATAAGTTGATTTGATCTTTACCTTCTTCAACTAATTCACCGATTGCAACTTGATCGAATAATGCTTCATTCTGTAACTTCAATTCAAAAGAAGTAAACTCTTGAGCAGTGATAGTAGACCGTAATGACAACTTGATATCCGCAATGGTATCGGTTGGTGAAGCTTGGAAAGTTAGGTCATCCTTCTTTCCAGGTAAATTTATTTTTAAACTAATGAAAACCTCTATATATCACGATATCAGTTAGTATACTTTTGCTGGACACAAAACAATAGGGAATGACTCCAAAGAGGAAGGCATACCTCAATGCTAGAAAGGTACATACGTTGATCCTCAGGAGCAGTTTCTTCGGACATGCTTGGAGTTTCAATTGGGGGTGGGAAGAGAAGTGTTGTGCAATATTCACTTCCCCAGAAAGTCGACGTCGAAAATTGAGAAAAAGTCACGGAGCCGCTATGCTGCCGCCGTTGTCCGCACATTCTCATGACAAACAATTTCATAGCTTCAGGAGCTAAAGAGAGAATAAGATATACAAAGTACAGTAGTAATATATAGAAGACTAGTCAACTTTAATCTGTCCGTAGATATTCAACACAAAGAACATGCTTCCCAAAAATCCGACAGCACCACACAGCAGACCGATACCTAATGATATCACAGCAGAGTAACCCAAGTACAGCACAATGGAGGTTAATCCACCAAGTTGGAATTTGGACAAGAAGATGGCATGTACAAATATGTAGGCCGCAATACCACCACCTAAGAAGAATGATTTCCATTGCCATTTGTAGTTTTCATTACATAAGGTGTAGTAAATTAATAATAATGTAACCAATAAAGTTGTGATTAGCATTAAGATAAAACAGAAGAACAAGAAACCAAACATGTAATAAATCTTACTAAACCATAATGAGTTGAAAATAAAATACATTTCAATGGCAATGGAACCAAATGGGAAAATTCCAGCTATCAATGATAAGTATCTTGTTTTTAAATACCATGGTTGAGATGGAATTTGTCTTGGAATTCTATTAACTTTAACTGGCAATTGCATTTGTGGTCTTTTGACACCCAACAACGAACCAATAAAGGAGAATGGAACACTAACAACAAACCAGATCAGAACAATTGCAAACATAGTACCAATTGGAACTGCACCTGATGAGTTAACATAGATCAAAAAGAAGTTAAAGAAGATGAAAAGAGCAAATAACGAACCAGGAACTAGTATTGGAGATAAAATCATATTGGTCTTCCAGTCTTCCCCATTGAAGAATTTATAAATGTAAGCAGAAACAAATGAACCAACAGCGCCAAAAATTGCATATAGAATGAACATAACAGTAGATAAAGAACCTCTATTTGATGGTGATAATAAACCTAACAAAGCAAAACCAGTTGTTGTGATAGCCATTAATAATAATTGAACACCCGATCCAACTAAAACTGACAATAACATTGGATTAGTTGGAGGTCTTAAAACATCACCATAAACTAGTTTCCATCCTAAATCATCAATAATATCATCGTCTAGGTTAATTTCATTGTATTTCTGGATGTCATTTTTTAATGTTTTAACCAAAACATGAGACATAATAATTGATAAAAAGATAACAATTAATGAAAAGTTAATTAATGAGAACCATTGAATCTTTGGATCATAAACATGTAAATATTTATCCCATCTAGTAGCCCAAACAGTTGGAGATTCCACAAAGGTTACAGAATAAGTAAAAGTAACACTAGTGTCTCTTTGTTGATCTAAAGTGACAGGGTCAGTCTGGCCTTCAACACCAGAGCATTCTGGTTCGTCTAAGTTAAGATAAGCAATTGATTTTGGCTCCACAGTGACACCAACAACCCTGAAATTATCTTCAGAACGTTGATGATATTCGACAAAGATATCATAATGATTATATAGATGTGGAATATTTTCTTCATCAACACTACCTAAACTAAAACCTGAACTATAGAAAGTAGTTTTAGTTTTCAAATCAGTAACATTTCTAGCAGCAGGTAAACCATCAACTAACCAATTGTACTTGAAGCCAGCTCTAATATTTCTGTTAACAAAGACAGCATCAGTCTTAGTATAAGAAGCAGTACATAATTTGTTACAACTTGTATCTCTTTTCATTTTAATATCAAAAGGAGAATTGAAGATTCTATCACCGAAAATAATCGACCCTAATGATTCAGACTGCTTTTCTAGGTTTTCAGGTTGACAGAAGTGGAATCGAGGAAAGTAATAGTCATAAGAGTATAAATAAGTCTTTGAATCGACGTCTTCTTTTCTCAGAGAAGGAGTGATATGGTTAACAAACAAAGGAATGCTTTCCCCTTCCCCGTAAGAGGTTGGGGCAACCCCTGGCAAATAAAAAGCAGAGGCTGCATGTGCCCAGAGCGCCAACAGAGGTAGTAACAAGTTGAGCAGGTTGAGCATGGTGTTATGGTTAAAGAATGTGTTGTTGGTCACTACTCACTACTGGTGAAAAGTCCAGCTAATCGATTTATCTAAAAAAAGACAACTGCTTAGCCACAGGGGGCAGATCTAGGTTACTCCGCCACACCAGCAACTGATTCTAATATAATGAATCACCCAATTCAGGGTGAGTAAAGATGTTATTCGAACATTATTGACAGCTACTGGAATAATGTCGGAGGAGAACATTGACGAGGTTATTACAGAGGAATTACAGAGCTTGGCAGTCATATTTCCAGAGCTGCATATAAATTCACTCTCAAAAGATGGAGAGATCTCAATTCCAGTCAAACTTACAAATCCCATAACCATATCTGCAACTGATTGCCCAGAAAAATCAATAATAGTGGAACATCTTCCTTCCATAATCTTTAAATTTAGTCTACCCGATAACTATCCATATGATTCTCCTCCAACAATTACTTTAACTACAGTTGA
This sequence comes from Ambrosiozyma angophorae, assembly GCA_030567475.1. Lineage (NCBI taxonomy): Eukaryota > Fungi > Ascomycota > Pichiomycetes > Pichiales > Pichiaceae > Ambrosiozyma > Ambrosiozyma angophorae. The sequence goes on from JAJLSH010000214.1 coordinate 248,127, forward strand.
AAATTGGCTATCAAAACACCATTTAGATCTGATCACTAGTCAGTTACTTGATTTATGGGATCGGTTACATGACTCAATACTATATTCAATTATAGACCATATCATTAATGAATCCTCGAATATATTTAATATAACTGATTCAATTTCTCTAAATTCAAAAAAATTGAGGAAACTGTATGAATTTAATGAATTAAAAACTATTGAAGAATTTAATAAAGGCTTTTTTGAATGTGAAATTTGTCAAATGGAAAAAAGTGGCTATCAAACTATAATATTTCCTAAATGTAATCATTTATTTTGTCTATCTTGCTTGAATGATTATTTTTCTTTATTGATTACTAGAGGTGAAGTTGAATGTGTTCATTGTCCTTCCTTTGCTTGTACAAAGAAAATTGCCGGTAAAAATAATCAGTATGTTGAAAGGTTAGAATCATTTGCTAATAAAGACGTAGAAGATAATGATCAGATATATACGGTGTTTGATGAGTTTGAGAAAGAATTTTTTGAATTTCCAGTTTCTACAATTCTTGAAATATTAGATAAATGTTTATCCGATAAATCTCTAATTGAAAGATATATTAAATTATTTAAAAGTAAGAAATTTGAAATTTATTCACATTATTTACCATATAGAGTGACCATATGTCCATCTAAACATTGTAAAACATTTTTTCTGCAAGATCAGAAAGAAGATCAACTGTCAATTTGTCCAAAATGTAAATTTGCATTTTGTAGAAAGTGTTTTCATTCATGGCATGGTACTTTGAATCATTGTTCAAGTGTGCTTTTAGAAAAAGTCCCTGATGAAGATATTAAACTCTGGATTGACAATGATCCCGAATCAATGATTAGAACAAAATTAAAATTTAAATACGGAAGCCGTAATATTGAGATGGCTGCCAAGGCTTATATTGCTGAAGAACAATTTAATCAAATGATTTTAGATAGTGACTCAGAGACTAGAAGATGTCCAGGTTGTCAAACTCCAATTTTTAGAGTAGATGGTTGTAATAAAATGACTTGTATCAACTGTAGAACTTTCTTTTGCAACCTATGTGGTGATGCTCTATGCAGGGAGGACCCTTATGAACATTTTAAAGATCCTTTTAGTACTTGCTTTGAAAAGTTATTTGATGGTTTAATCGATGATGATATGATATGATATGATTTCAGACTAAAAGACGACAAATAAATAAAATTATACATTTTGTGAATGTATACCCAATACAAAAATAAAAATAACAAAATTCCATAATATATCACAAGAAAAAAAAAGGCAAAAAAAATCAAAGAACTTAAAATCTCTTACTCTTCGCATATCTTCTGACTTTTCTTAAAAGTCTACGTCTTCTATATTCTCCGTTCAAATCATAAACCCAATACCCACCATCGTGATCACCAACATAAACTTGATCAATAATACGACTTTCACGACACCATGATTCAGGATTTCTATCAACTTGCCATTGAGATTCATTAAAAAACTTCCATTGACCATTTGGAGGTTTTATCATATTAATGTAAACACAACCTAACGGTTTCAAACTTCGAAGTCTTCTTTCTGATTTGATTGTAAATGGTGATAACGAATACATGAATGGAACATAGACTAATGGATTTACATAATCTTGTTTTTCAATTTCATAAATGAATATCATTCTATAAATGTCAGGTTCATCAATAATTATATGATCTTTTTGAATCAGACTATCTCTCAGATCTTTAAACTTGCTGTTATTCTGTTCAATTTTATTTTCTTTTTCAGTGGGTTTCTCCTTTTGGTCTAAATGTAGAGGGCGAGTTGGCGGAGGGCGAAGTGGAAGATCTGAATTAGAGAATGAAGAACTTGATAACGGAGTGATCCCGCCATCGGAGGTCTCCATAATCGGGATACTATAGCCATCTAAACTAGCAAAAAAATCTGCTCTTTTAGGGTGCATAGCTAACATGAATATCCACATCGCAAAAATAAATATATGTTTCCATGGAATATAATCCCCCATCAATATAACAAACAATATCAAAAGCAACAAAGTATAGAATAATCTAGTTGTTTTCTTTTCATCCTTAAAACTGCATGTGTCATCAACAGCATGTTCGAATTTATCAATAATATCAATTATGTTGGACGTCAAATTTTGTAAATTCCTCATATTGATTAACAGTTTTAACTTACTCAGTAAACTTTGTGATTTTTCATAATCGATGCCATCTTCATCAAGGTCATCTTCATCAAGGTTAATATTTTCTGGTTCACCAAAAATATTATCAGCTAATAGCGGACGTAATAACACATTGGTTTTATCATCATCTGCAATCGCATGAATCATTAGACTTGTATCATCAATTTCAGAACCAGAAGAAGAAGTTATTGATGGTTCAACCGTATCAGCTGTCATAATCGAAGCATTGGTATAATCTTCACTCAAATCATTTAGCATCTCATTAAACTCTTTAGTTCTTGCTTTATTAAGAGTAATTCTATGTTTCTCCCACTTCGAAGCATCAGCTCTTAAAAACCCAAACATGAAACCATCCCCACGCTGTCTTACTGGGGCCAATAAATTACTAATTAATCCTGCGTCATGTTTTCCACTCGAAGCTGGCTTATCAAGTGGATGTTTTAGTAAATATCCAGATATTATTTCTGAACCTAGTAATGCAATAAGTGGATAGATCAAAAATAAATAAGGATGATAACAACTCCATGTATATAAAATTAAGAATGTGACTGTAAGGGATGGCGTATCCCAATAAATTAATCCTGTTATAAAATATTGGCAAACAAACAGGGTATCCATTTGATAACTTAGTTTTTTAAAGTTTGAAATTAGTGTACGAATTGATAATCCTGGTGTTTGCAATCTGTGTTTATCATATATCATATTTTCTAGTTGTTCTTGCCCATATGATAGACTTGAATCACCAACACTGGAAATCCTCTTTGATAGTTTATCAATCAATTTATCTAAAAAATGTACTTTAGTTTGACTATCTTGGCTATCATCAGCAAAATGAGGAACATCATTTTCATTCAGTTTCTCTCGTCCTATTGATGATAAACTCGAGACAAAAGTTGCGAAAGCTACTCTCTTTGATGATGGTTCAGAAGTATCTCGTTTTAGATATGACCTTGACGCTTGGCTGATTTCATCTATCGCCTTGATTGCCAGTTTCCTAGTCGTTGATTGTTTTGGGTTGCCCGACATAGAGGGATCAAAAGCTTAGTATGCTACTACAATTCGATAAAAACAACAAATTATGGAAACAGGAACCGCTTCTGCATAATTAATTATTATGTCGCTCTTGGCGCCTCGAATATCAACCGAATCTTGAAGCAGCGTGGGGTGTGATTTCAAAACTAGTATGGATATGATTGGATTAGAAAAGTAAGAAAAGATAAAAAAAGTAAAGGTGTACACATCAATATATGTAAATTCAATCACTGAACTCGCAGAAAATCGCAATTTAACAATCTAGCACAGTCATACCTATTTTCTCTATTTAGAGCAAAACAATTAGCTAAAAATGTCACAAATAAATTAAATTCAAGAAGGACTTTAGGATTGTTAGAATTCAGGTACTTTAATAGATGATGTTTTAAATTTTTACAACATGGTTTGAATCGTAAAGAAGGTTTACGGGAAATCAGATACTTCACATTAATTGCACCTTCTGAAGTAAAAGCTTTCCATAATAAAGTAGAATGATTGATAGATTTTTTTGAATTTGGATTTAATATTCTGAAGTTGCTGTTATGTATGCTATTGACTTGTGGACTGATAATTGGACCTTGTTCCACTAACTGTTGTCTTAAACTTCTAATATATGAACGTGATGGAATACCAAAAAATCCCAAAAATTCATTTAACAATTCATACTCATCTTTCACTTGAAATAGTGGTACCCCAATAAATAGTTCCGCTATAATTGTACCTAGAGACCAAATATCAATTTTGGTATCATATCTTGCACCCAAACAAACTTCCGGAGCTCTATAAAATCTGGATTGTAAATAGGAATAAGATAATTCATTAACAACACATGAAGAACCAAAATCAATAATCTTAACTTTAAAGTTCGAGTTAGTTGGATCGAATGCTAACATCAAATTCTCAGGTTTTAAATCACAATGTATTATATTCGATTCATGCATGAATTTTAATCCTAATAGTATATCTATACTAAGATCCCTAATTAATGACAAGGAAATTCCTTGATAGTTTGTAGCTTCAATTAATTGAAATAAATTAACAGATAACAACTCTGTGACAATACACATATGAGATCTAAAATGGAAATGTTCATAATAATTCATTAAATTTTCGGATCTATTTTTGGAAGAATTTAATCTTTTTATAAATTTGACTTCATTAATTGCTTGTATTGATAATTCCATTTTATTCCTTATAATTTTCAAAGCTTTGACGTTTCCATATTTAAAATCCTTAACCGCTAAAACAGAACCAAAAGATCCTTTACCAAGAATAGTTAATATTTCAAATCTATAATTAATATGATCCCCAATTAAAGATTTGTAATCACCATTTGGATCATCAAAACCAAAATTATCTTTAAAATCTTTTACATTAACTTTAAATTTGTACATTTTATTTAAACCGGTTATAAAAATTTCATTCATTTTCATAATTTCTCCTCTCTCATATATATTCAAATTATTCCACATTAATTGATTTTTAGAACTTAATTCTGAATAATTTTTGTATGGTTGAACAACTTTAAACTTATAAGCTAGAGAATCCAAATAACCTTTGAATAAACTACCATATTTACTTGATAGAAGAACCTTATATATTTCTTCGTGGGTAGAGATCTTGTTAAATTGAGGACCGGAAACTTGTATATTTGAAAGAGAAATGTCTCTTGGCCTTGTTCTTACTTTCCGGAATCCTGGCTGTATACATTTTCTTGAAAAAGTTCTTGTTAGTCTGCCTACATTGTTAGGACAGGAAGCTGGTGGGTGGAAAGTTTGTGGCTGAATTTGCACGGGAGCAGTGGAGATGGACGGCGAGCGAACACGCGACGCGGTAAGAAGTTTAGGTGGGCGTGGCGCGGCAGGAGTAGTAGAAGGATGTCCCGTGGAGATGGTGGTGGTGGTGGCCGTGGTGGACGTGGTGGACGTGGCCATGGTCGTGAGCGCGTTGAGTGAGTGCGTGGAGTCGAGTCGAGGTAGTTTGGATGGGTGGCTTGTGGCGTGAATGGTTTCCTGGGGATTAGGTTGGATGTGGCGGTGATTGTGAATGCTTGAGACAGAGCTACATCTAGTTGGGATCTTGGATACAAAGCGATGCCTGCTGGGAGCAATAGAAAGAGAACTCAAACTAGTGGTTAGTGTAGATGGCGTGGATAAGCCAGGTGTTGTCGTAGTTGTAGAAGATACGCTGGAGTGCATGGATCATATGGTAGAGAGCTTGGAAGTGAAACTAAACATCGAATATATAAGTTGGAGTATTTTTTTTTTTTTTTTGATTTCGCATCCTACAACCTACTTCAATTTTCAAACCCGTAACGCAACTAGGTTTTGTTATTCCCACTTGTAAGTGGTAATATACTTACATGAAGATTATATTAAATAAATTTATATACATTACGGGACGACTTATTTCTTAGTCAAGAAATCTAAAGTACTTGCTGCAATCGATGCCCTTGAACGAGTTCTGGAAGTCCGAGGGTTGAAAGAACGTGGAGAGGAATCAGTATTTTTTGTATGCTTACTCTGGACTGGAGAAAACACAAATGATAGAGGATCTCTTGATTCATCAAGCTTCAAAAGAGCAGACACAGGCTTGACAGGAATCTTGAATTCTCTTGCATACTTACCTGTTTGCAGAACTGGCATAGAAGGATTTAATTGAAGAGATTGTAAATATTCAGGGGAAAATGAAGATGAACCAACAAAACCACCCACACCAAAATAATTACCTCCTTTGAATCGACTTCCAACATATCTACCGCTAACAATTTTGCTTGCCCTGGATCCATCTGGGGTTTGGAAAAGACGACCTTTTAAATGGTAAGATAATCCTGCAGTACCTGACAATTGATCAGTATCTTTTTTAACGAACTTTTGAGCTTTTTTAAGGTCAGGCTTTGTACTCTCTATAAATTCAATAATTTGGGATGCACCTGGTTTGTACAAGGAACCTGGATGAGTCTTGGCTAACCATTTTAAAAATGGTAATCTTAAACCTTCCAGAGTAGGTTTTATAACTTCCCTGAACTTAGAAGAATTTAACGGAACCGTTTTAAGATTTAAAGCATTGGCTATAGTAGGAAATTTGGAGTGTTGATTTTTTTGTGAGTTCACTGGAAATAAAGCTGAACCAGTATGATTTGGTTCACTTCTTGATCTTTCTAGAGTGGTAACTGGAATACCTAATTCTTGAAATCTTAACTTTTTGTGGAAAAAACCATTAAATTTTTCAAAATCTGGCATACGAAAATCATTATCCAAATCTTTAAAAACTATGAATTTTGAATTCAATTTATTAGGAAGTCTATATTTTAAACCGAAATCTCTTCTTGAAAATGAAGCCTGAGAAGTTTCTATTATTTGATGTGTTGGGAAAGCTTGCACAGAACTGACATTAAGTGGATTTAGTGGCTTTGGAACTTGAACAAGCTTTGTGGTTCTTATAATCCTAGCAAATTCACCTGCCATGTTCCAATGTTAAAAGTGTAATTCACAGTCTGTAATTGTAAGTCCAATTTCTTGGTTGAATAGAATCCAGGAAAAACATGGACGTTAGAGGTTGCAGTGCTGCGTAACCTCAGAAAATGCATGCGCCACTAAGAGTAAATAATTTGCCACGATACCATTTTATATCCACCACCAAACTGTGTGCTACACATTCTATTCTAAATTGAGTATAGGTCACCATGGAGACTCAGATAGACAAAACAGACCCAGCCAGTTACACGACTCAGGCGTTGCTTCTGCTGATCCAGATTCTTTATGCAGCGGCAAAAAACGACCAGACTGTTTCTCTACCTGCTGTGATGTCTACATTTCGAACGCACCCATTAATTAATTACGCTGACTTTAAGCTAAGTGCGCCACAGATGGAGAACCTTGTGCGGCGCATTGCTGAGGCTGAAGAGCTGGACAGTGCTTTGCCACAAGATATGCCAAAAGATATGCCACTCTGGAACGACGCGTCTGTTCTGCGGCGCGTAGCCGATGCTCTCTTCTTGCGGCGAGTGGCTGAGCTTGAAGAAGACGTGGCGTACCACAAGCGAGAGTTTTGTGTGCAGTTGGCCCACATAAAATAATAAGCACATTTATAGTACTGTATAGAATTATCATTTATAACTCATTGAAATCGTTTGTTTCCTTACTTTGCTTCCATGAGTAAGAATAACCAGCCACCTATGGCCCGGAAAAAACTTTCTGAAATGACAGATGCCGAAAAGTTTCAGTATCTGCTTTCTTCAAAAAATTTTATGTCAGATTTAACTTCAAGTTTTATTAAAGAGAAAAATAATTCTACTCAAGAACTGCAAGCCCAACAAAAGTTATTTGGAAAAAATTCTGGAGATGATCAAGCTACAATTCAAAAGAAATTAGAACTCTACGATAGAACACTAAGAGAAACTTTATTGGCAATTAAGAATGGCAATTTAAAACAAGAACAAGAGTTTTTACAAGAAAAGTTATTACAACAAGAAAAGGAAAGACAAGTTTTAAAGCAAAAGATAATTAATCAGAAGAGGCAACATCAATTATTACAATCTTATCATAATTTTTTACAAAATCCAAATGATTTTCTAAAAAATAATAAAGATTTACTAAATTTCAAATTAAGAGATAATGCTAGTGGGAAACTTATAAAAAATAAATTGGGAGGAACTGAAATTGAATTGGAACTGAATTTTGATGATTTTACAAAACAACAGAAACCTCAACAGCTGCAACGACAACAGGACCAACTACAACAAAGTTCTAGTAATAGACTGTCAATTAATGATAATGATAATGATCCAGAGGAAGAATATGAAGACGAAGAAGAATATGATGAAGAAGAATTGACAAAATTGATCACTTCTGCACACTTTGAAACATCTGAGAATGAACAGAAAACTGAAGATCAATATTTAGAAGATATGGTTAAATTTATTCATCAAAATAAGAAATTTGATAATTTTTTGGATGAAGTTACAAAGCTTGATCAATCGGATAAATTAAATCTAAAGAAGAAGCGAGCCAACGAACCGTACGATAAACTACAACTATCTGAGGATTTAGATGGTAAACCTTCAAAGTCATGTGAATTTACATTTGAATATGGTAAAGATGGTGAATTATTAAATTCAGGATCCGATGACGAATTGAAGAAGAAAATAAACAATCAAATTGTTAAAGCTCTAGAATCTTTCAAGTTGGACAATGCAGTTGAAGAAGATATTGCCAATGCCATTGCAAAATCCTTAGAAACTAATAACAGTTTATTTCAATCAATGGGATATCCAGACCAAGGTCAACGATCCCTATCTCAAAATGATTTACCTAATGTACATAACAGAGTTGATATAGATGTTGATCTCAATGGAATTGGCGATGAAGATGATGAAATCGAAGACGTAGAGGAAAATTATGATGCCGACAATAGTCATTGCCATTCTTGTGAAGAATGTGCACAAATGAATCAGTCCAATAATAATTCTGGCGAGTCGACAAGTAATAGGCCACTAAATGAGAATAGTGAGCTTCCGGACAATATTAAACCAATTGATGATAATAGTTTGAATAAGAAACAAAAACATCTGACTAGAAAAAAGAAAAGGTCGGCAAGTAAACAGAAAGTCCGTCACATGAATAATAACATAAAAGGTGGGAATAGTAACGATACTGTTAAGATCAAGAAAGGGGATCCAACCTCGAAATGGACTTGTTTGTTTTGCGAGTATCAAAATGTATTTGGAGAAAAACCAACGAATTTAGTTGAATGGTATGATTCAAAGGTCAGGGAGTTGGAGAAAAGGGAAAGTATACATAGAGAGCAATTTTTAAATAGAAATAGAAATAGAAGAAATAATAATATGAGAAATTTGAGTAACAGCACTATAAATAGTAATGCTTCTCATCATCAACAACATCAGCAACAGCAATTACAGGTTCAACAACCACAAGATCAATTAGAGCAAGTTGAACAATATAATCAGCAACTAGTGGAACCACAGCAATTACCAAATGGTCAACAAAGAGTGTGGTAATGGAGATCATACTTTTTCATGACTCCTATTTTACCGTACACCGAGTGTTGCTTATGCAAAAGAGATATCTTGTTTTTAAATTTTTTATTTTAATTATGTTAAAATATCATTACCATGACATTTTTTATTAATTCTTTCTCTTTTGTTTTTTATTTTTATTTTTCAAGGTTAGTTCATAATGTAAGCCCTTTCACTCCCCTTTATCTTTCTTTTTCCTTTTACTGAAAACCCTCTTCAAGTCATATAGTTTTATTTATTCAAACTTATTTATATACTCGTATATGTTTATCGTATTAATGTCCATGATGTCACATGTATCGTTCATTTTTACTAGAAATTAAATATTCAACAGATAGTTTGAAGCGGTCTTTTAATAATATATATATCTCCTGACGTTCGTGAATATTTAACATGAATTATTGAGTACATAAAATGAAAATTAACAGAGAGAAAATTACTGGATGAATAAATAACCGCCCGTTAGGCAAAAAATCCCCCGATAATAATAATAATAATAATAAAAAAATTACAAGCTATCATTGAATTCTAAAGTTTTAGACTCTTTAAAATGAGTTCGTCTGCAGCTGCGCCATCTAGCAATTCTAATTGGTCTTGTGGGAAAATTTTAGGAAATAGTCTGGCAAACAACATAATTGCAATTAACACGCCCGGGAACCCTATTGCTCCTCTAGTACACGTTATTGCGAATTCAGCAGAAAATGCAAGGAGTTCAAAACAAACATACCAAATATGCCACTTTCTATCCACATCATAATATTCTTGGGGGAATCTCCTACTTAATGTATTATTGGTATCATATTCTAAAGATGTAGGATCTGTGAATAGAAATCTAAGCCTTTCAACAACAGGAAATCCATTGAGAGTGTTTATTGACATGATCCAGAATAAGCCTGCTAAAACGGCTTGAGGGATCAATCCTAGAAGTGTTAGGAATGGTCCAGTCATCATAACTAAAGTCATCACCCCTTGCAATGTATTAGTAACGCGTTGTTCTACAACACTAACAATCTCGTTAGCTCCAGTTTCATAGTTATGTTTGTGAACACAAAGTGATGCAGTATGAAAAGGGGCTTGTGGGATTAAACCATTTGGAGCTGGAATACCAATCAATCCAGAGACGCCTGTTGTTATTCCAAGTAATAAAAAGTCAAAGTGAAATGAAGATGGTTTTTTTAATGGAAACTCCGATGATTGACATATTAACGAGGAAATATTGTGATCAAAGTAAAATAAAGCTGTTAACAATATAGCAAAAGGTAGAGCTAAAAAAACATCACCTACATTAATGCCTTCCCAAAATCTAATAAACCAATCTCTTGGTCTTTGATCAGATGTTGGAACAAAAGCTGATGTTGTTGGTAATTTTGCAAAATGGACATGATTTAATCTTCCGCCAAAATGAATAAATCCAGTAAAGAAAATAACACATAATGGAGTACCATAATCTTTAACAAATGCTCTAAGATTTGGCTTTAGGTAATGAGACTGGGTTCCAAAAAAATTAGCTGCGCAACCGTATATACACATACAAAGGGCAACCACCACCGAAGCAAATCCACTCGTATCACCATATAAAGTAAATTGATTTGTTAAAATTTGTATCCCCTTTTGAATATAAACAATATTAATAAAGAATCCAAAAACATCACACGAAAACTTTGTAACAAACTTCATGAAATTAATCAAATTCCAACAACTTATAATAATATGCAATAACATTGACCATAAACATATCCAACACATAAAAGCAAAATACGGGATTTCTTTTGGAACAACTAACTCATAAACTGTATAATTAAATATTGAAATTGGCCCAGTAACGCCAACTATGCACAATGGAGTACCTGATAATAAACCAAAAACTATTCCACCCATCGCAGAAGCCATTAAAACTTCATTCACTCCATATGAATTATCAGTATGATCAAGCATATCTTGAGCAAACGCAATTGCGGGTAATAGATTTGTGAAGAAGATATACACTGTTGAAGGAATCACCCTATAATTGAATCCATCTCTTATATCTGACCAGTAATATGGCAATAATCTTGTAGTTATATCATTATAAATACCTTTGCCGAAGTATCTAAAGCGGAAAATATTGTTGTTGCAATAAGATTCCTTCCAGTTCTTTTTTGTCTCCATATTAAGGTGGCTTTTAACTCCTATTTTCAAGGAAACAAATTTAAATTGTTTTAAAAGATATACTCTACGTTATGGGGATATATTTGGTGGCCTTCGTGATAACTGTCTCGTGATATATCAAGCAGTTATGTAGAATGGAGTTTTAACCTTCTGGAGTGATGGGCATGAAGAGTAGTAAAAAAAAACAAAAAACCCAGACCAGGCAACCTGTTGATTTGATAACTTTCAACTGTTTGGAAGGGAAAGATAGAAAGAAAGAACTTGAGTGCGACAACAAAAATTTTTCAGAATTATTTTTGATAATTAAATATTCTTCAGGCTATTGATTTTAGAGTACAAGAGCATTCTGTATCATCTACCAATGAGACCTTCATATTCAAGACTGTTAAATGTTACACGAAAATGCTTTCAAAGAGAGTATGACCCAACGAGAGGCCCAAAGGCTCCTTTTACAAATAAGTTTTCAGAGTCTTCTAGCCGAACTACATTCAAGAAAAATATGCCTATGAGTAATAAACCAATGAAGGCTTGGGAAAGAGATGGTATGGATAAAGGAACTTGGTTCAAGGAAAAGCACGGTCATGAACATGCTCGTGCTAAAAGATACAAAGAAGAACAGCAAAGAGTAAGAGAAAGAGAAAGAGAAATTGATGATCGTAAAAAAAGAACAGACATAAAGAAAACCATCCAATCCTTAAAAGTGACACCACTAGTAGATTATCTATATGGAAGAAATTCTATTCTATCTGCGTTAAAATCTGGAAACCGTTCATATTTTGGAAAATTATACATTCAATTTGGTAAAGAATCAGAAGATTTGGGTGAGATTTTAGGTTATGCTGACTCTTTAAAGTTAAAAATTACAAAGAATGTTTCCAAACAGGATTTAAACATTATGACAAACAATGGTGTCCACAACGGTTTGGTTTTAGAAACCAAACCCCTTGAAGTTGAACATATCAAATCCTTGGGAGTCACCGAATCAACAGAAGAATATAGCGTTACAAAGAATGATATTGGTGGGGATTATAAGGAGCCATTTAAAAAGTCTTCAAAGAAAAATGAAAAGTATCCATTAGGTATATACTTAGATGAAATTTCAGATCCTCATAATGTTGGAGCAATAATAAGATCAGCTTACTTCTTAGGAGTGGATTTTCTAGTTTTCTCTGAAAGAAATTGTGCTCCTTTATCTCCTTTAGTTTCTAAGGTTTCATCTGGAGCTATTGAGTTTTTACCACTATATTCTGCTTTAAAACCGCTTAAATTCTTTGAAAATTCTAGACAAAATGGGTGGAGTATCATCTGTTCTGTTTCCCCAGATGCTATAGAAAATTATAAGGGTTCTACCCCTGTCCCATTATTGGAAGAGCAGCTTGCTGAAACCCTAGATAAGGGCCCAGTTCTTTTGGTTGTGGGATCGGAAGGTACTGGTATTAGAAAGAACTTGATCAATAGATCGGACTTTGTTGCGAGCTTATCAAGTGGCAGAGAAGATGTTGATAGCACTATTGACTCTATGAATGTTTCCGTTGCCACTGCATTGATGGTGAGTAGGCTGATGGAATAGGTATTTGGCATTACGTGTATATAGACCAACCGTGTAAATACATGCTGACGTCGGCTATACGTCTTCTGGCAAAAGAAAAGGTCTCCGAGGCTGACTTTAACAACAGCTCCCGTATATGTAGATACTAGACGCCGAAGTGTGCACCTGCAACGATATGATCTGAATAGACGGCAGAAGTGGAAAAGGATGTGTCAGGTATATAGAGAGTGAAACCCAAGGGTCTAGACTGAAATTATTTTTAATTTTCAGGACTATAAACACCACCTATTGACACATATTCTTTTGCCCTGACCTTGTTTTTGTGGTCGCCTATTGCCTTTCCTCCTCTTCGTCCTCATCTTTATTCACTTACCGGTTGCTTCTCGCGTGCCGTTCTGCTTCGTGTCTACTTTCTCCAAGTGTTTCAACCTCCCGCTTAACTAAGCCCACCTCTCCGAACTCTATTAAATTTATTCATTGGCCCCACCCCTTCTCATATCCATGACAGCCTCAGGCAAGAAACCTATTCCACAGCTCTACCAGCGACTGGAAATCATTGGCCGTGGTAAGTTTGGTGTCGTTCATAAGGGTAGAAACGTGGAAACAAATGAATTAGTTGCAATCAAAATTTTAAACTTGGATGCAGATGATAATGAAGTTCAAGACGCCCAAAAAGAAATTCAGTTCCTAGCCCAGTTAAAACAGGTTCCAAATATCACCCACTACTATGGCTCTCATTTGAGTGGCCATAAATTATGGATCGTGATGGATTATTGTGCCGGTGGGTCTGTGAGAACTCTCTTGAGGCCTGGCCCTTTGGAGGAGAAATATATAAGTATTGTTGCAAGGGAATCATTAATGGCGTTACAGGCAATCCATAATGCTGGTGTTATTCATAGGGATATTAAGGCTGCTAACATTTTAATTAGAAAAGATGGTAAAGTCCAACTTTGTGATTTTGGTGTTGCTGCTCAACTTACTTCAACAGCTCTAAAGAGAACCACAATGGCTGGTACACCTTATTGGATGGCTCCAGAAGTTATTTCAGAATCGGCCTATAATGTTAAGGCTGATATTTGGTCTTTAGGTATTACTATTTATGAAATGGCGACAGGTTCTCCTCCTTACAGTGATAAAGATCAATTAAGAGCTATGACGTTAATAACTCAGCATGAACCTCCAAGGCTAGAAGGTAGACAGTATAGTTCTTTGTTGAAAGAAATGATTGCCATGTCATTAGAGGAAAAACAAGATTTAAGGCCTTCTGCGGATGAACTACTGAAATCAAAATTTGTTAAATTTCATAAGCAGACTCCTCCTAGTTCATTAAAAGAAGTTATTTCAAGATATCTATTATGGAGGGATCAACAGAAAAAGACCAGCTCAAAGGAAAATCTTTATGAAGATGCTGAAAGTGTTCATAATTTAGACGATGATCAAAATTATAGTATTAAATGGGATTTTGATTCCTTAAAGTCTGCCGAATATCTGGTTGAAAATGAAATACAGGTAAGTGACATTACCCTGGATCCTAAACATCAAATGCAATCTCCAGATTCAATGTATACCACACAAAATGGGGCGACATATAAAGATTATGCATACAACACAAATCCGAATACAGCATTCACTCGTACAATTGGGGCTTCAACGGTAAGACCAAATGGAACTACTTTGAGAGGAACAGGTATTGGGGCTACTACGAATTCAAACACAGCTGCACATATCACTTCTGTTACGCCCACTGAAAAGAAGGCCCCCAGATCTCTATTGAAATTATTCAAAGATAATATTGATGAAGATAACGATAGTAGCGGTAGTGTAACAATGCCGCCTCTACCATCTCTACCATCACTTCCTTCCATGATGGCACCTGAAATCCCAGCAACGCATGCTCCTGTTGTTAAGTCTCCAATGCTTCCAAATATGAACATATTGGAAAAGAAAATGCATGAAGGTGTTCGTTCAAGAAGTGCTACGATTGCAGCTGCTTCAGTCCATCAAACTTCACATATTCCATTTCCATCTACTCCATTATCTTCGAACCCTTCAAAAGTTTCAGTAACTGAAGATAATCCTACACGTAGACCTACTATATCCCATTCTACTACAGGTCGCCGTACCCCATCTCCTAAGAAATACCTAGAAAATTCAAACCTTGCATCACCTTCAAAGCATAATACAAGCACTCCTCCGCCTCAAATGAAACCAATAGCTACGGTCCCTTATCAGATACTGTTACAACCGATCAACACCAAGTCGAAAACGATAGCTACCACTGGTATTAGCAGTGGTCCCTCTAATAATAACAGCTCTCTAAATTTAACTTCAAGTTTAGTTCCACCAGCCTCAGAAAAGAAGGTAAGTGTATTAGGAATAACGCCAGCTAACGACGCTTCTTCTTCATCATTAGTTAACTTTTCAACTCCAGAAAGAATTACATCTGAAAGTCAACATCCACGTCACAAATCTCCACAACATGCATCAACTGCAACATTTGAATCACATCCACATGGTTCTCACCAAAAGCAACAAAACACAGGCTTGGCAATCAATCCACCTTTATCAACTACGACGCAGTTAAGCTCTACTTCACAACACGATGTAACAACCTCTAGTGGTAGATCAAAACAAAACATTTCTACTACAGTTTCATCAAGTTCGTTATTTTTACCGGATGATACAATGACACAATCTAACGTCCATTCTCCAGTGAATAATATTTTCCAACGTTCAGCTTCAAATGGGAATTTATCAGGTTATATGACGAGCACTTCTTCAGCGACTAATATGTCAAGTAATACTATAAACCAATCTGATTTTGGGGACGATACAATCATGGAGGAAGTGTTAAGTTTTAGTGATAAATTAGATGAAATTGGAGTTGATTTGAGCCTAGATTTATCTTTTGTTGGAGGTTCATTATATGGATCTGATGAAAAAAATGGAATTGCGAATGAATTTTTAAATATTGTTGATAAATTTAAAGTTATTTTAGACGTGATTGTGGATGAAATACAATGATCTGTTTGTTTATGCTATATATTATGTATTTTTACTTGTTACCTAGACTTCTTTTTTTAAAATTATTATTATTAGTATCATTTTTTATTCTGTTTGTATTTATTTTTTTGTTTGACGTTTTCAAGTTATTTTATTTTTTTGCTGCTTTTTGGCTTTTTGTGTTTTTTGTGTTTTTTTAAATCGATAATTGATAGAAAATTAGAATCTACAATTGTTGCACTTCTCATACATAAATCTCCTTCACTTTTTACTTTTCTTTTTCCAGATCCATCTTCTTTTTGGAAGTTGAAATCTTTTGTATTAATTTGAATATAACTACTTTGAATTAAACTGAAATTTAATTTTTGTTTTTGTTTGGTATAAAACACATATAAATGCTATCGAAAAAAAAAAAAGAAATGATAAACCTAACCTAAAAGTACTCTCGTACCAGCAACAGATTTCAGGAGAGGACAATTTGTAAGTTTCTTTTTTTTTGTTAAAAAAAGAAAAGATAGAGCAAAGAGAAATAACTAGAATTAGAAATAATGAAATAATTGAATAAAGCAAAAAATAAAATAAAATAAAAGAAAATAAAAAACAATTAATGAACAAAAACTTCTTCAACATAATGTCTCACAACAACTTTACCTTCATCAAAATCAGGATTGTCAGATCTAACAATTGAAGCAGCATGGGTAAAATTGGTTTTTGTGATATAAATAGGATATTTTTCCCAATTGATCGAATTTAAATTCTTGATAATTTCTCTTTGTTCAATTGATAAGCCTAATCTAAAATTTTTTAAAATTTGATAATATTTTAAAATATCATTATAATTCGACCTTTTGAAAAATGAATTATTTTTTAAAGAATCAATGTTTTTTTCATTCAAATCATCAATTGGAAAATTACATAATTTATTTATTGTAGTTATTAAAGTTTCTTCACCGGATTTGGCTGTTTGGTCAAAAACAGAAACATTTGGATTTTCGGATGATAATATTGCATCAAATAATGATTCAAAAATGGAATCTCCGTGTGTGTGCAATTCTTGTTCAAGTATATTGAAATCTTCAATATATGATTCACTGATTCTTTTTGTTAGAGTTGGTCTCATTGTAGTATGTTCAGTATCAATTTGATAAGCCTGTAAAAATTCTTTAATATCTGAGGATTCCTTTAAAACTCTAATACCTGAAGTAAACATTTGTAATGAGTTTTTCATAATCACATAAATTAAATACATTGGAATATAAACTGTTGATTTAAACAGCAAAGTGATCCATTTAAATTTTCTTGAAACAAAATTAAATGCCTTTGAAATGAAATTAACTTGTTTTTGTTGATTATCAAAATGTAGTTTATTATCAGAATTTAGTTTATTATCATCTGGTAAATCTTCAATTATCATTTGTTCGATTGCACTATCATGTTTTTTCCCAAGATCTTGAGAGCTAGTTAAATAATCAATCAACCCAGTAAACTTAATTGGCTTATTGACGTCTAAAATAGTGGGACCGTATTTATCTAGAAAGTTCAATTCAAAAGTTGAACCATTTTCAAAATGAATCAAACCTACATGATCAATTTTAACATTTGGATTTTTATCTAAAATTTCAAAAGGATTCACATTTGAAATACCTGAACACCACCATGAAGTTCTAATATCAGACCTAATATTTGAATACAATGCTAATTTTTTAAAATTTTGTAAACTTTTAAAGAAAACGGTATTTGGTAATGTCATTAGTTTTAATAAGGGAATTGGGTCTTTACCCTTTTCAGAGGCGTTATCTTTCAGAAATAATTGTTTACCAGTAGCACCCAATAAAGAAGGACAACCATAATTGAATAATTTAACGGATATAGAATCACCAGGAGTTAAAACTCCAACATGAGGAGTACAAAAAGTAGTAAAATTAATAGGAATTATATCATCAAAATAATTTTTTAAGAATAAAACGCCAACGGCATATCTACCAATTATACCCCCCAACGAATAACCAATACAAGAAAACTTTGTAATCTTGTAGCCAGAAGAATTTAATCTCTCAGTTTCATTTAGAATCTCTAGAGCAACTCTAGTACCACAAAGATCAATTCCATCATAAGTTTTATATTCCTCATTAGCAACAGATTGATAAGTAATTAATTTCGAATTTGATTTTAACGAGGTTGAATTGTTTATGGAATTAGCTAGGTAATTTAAGTGAGAAGGAAGTCCCCATAATCCGTGGATCAGTACAACCAGGTGACAATCGACATAGTTATTACTATCGCTATCGTTATCGTGTGACGTAGCATCTGAGGATATCAAGGCAGAAGGAAATTGAGAACAAGAAGAGGAAGTAGAAGTTGTAGTTGGCTCACAGGTCATTGTAATCGAATGAATAGATTGAAAGTAGCCAGCCAGTAGGCCAAGTGGACTGCAGGAAATCAAAGCACCTTTTATACCATTCTTCTGTCCTTATCTTTAGCTGTCTACTGATCTCATTTCAGAACAAAAAAATATTAATAATAATAATAATGTTCCGCTAGGGACTTTCAACCGGCGTCCATGCCGGGAAAACGCCGATCGACGCAACAAAAAAAAAAAAAAAAAAAAAACATTCGGCACGTGACTGTTGTTGCGTGAAACATGCGCCGCAAAGAGTTTCTTAGCACGTGATTATTATTGGCGCAGTAAGGATTCCGAACGTTTTGAATAAAATATTTAATTCGGACACCCCAGCTCGGTGCGGCGCTAGCTCCGAATTTTCAAAAAAAAATCTCTCGGACCCCCTCGGCTTGGGGTGTCCGTTTTTCGATTTAGTGGCAAAGTTGGTGGCTGTGCGTTTTTTTGGCAATGTGTGATTGGGTAGCAGCGGCTAGCGGCGCAGCGGCAAGACTCTCCGAAAAACGGACTTTAGTCTTCCGCACAGCCCGGTTATGTTCGGTAGAGACGTGCCTAAAAAGTCAAAGTCCCATTAGGATCTTTAAACTTGTTCATAATAGTCTTAACCTGTTTATCTATATCGTTCTCAAGTTCAAATTTTCAAATTTGTAAGTTTGTGCTACTGCCACTTATATAAAATCTTTTTTCTATTTCTAAATAGCTTGGTGTATTGATCAACTCCGAAACGTTCCTTGATTTCCACCTTCATCACTTCTTACATAGGTAGATCATTCGTTAAGAACCACGATCTTTAAATCAGAATGCTCCCTCTTAATTCAAGGTATATTTTGAGAGGTTCTGTTGTCAGTTCCGTCTCTCATTGTATCCGTCCAACATCTTGTTTGATGGGATTGAGCTTCCCTAGATCCTTATCAACAATTGTTAATAAGCAAAAGCAGTCAAATATGCAGTCATTTAATATTTCCTCTTTTAATAATTTCAAATTCAATTCTTTTCGCCAATTCTCAACCACTTCAAGGATTTTAAAAGAACTCAAAGAAAATGATCGTAGTACCGAAGAACCAAAGCGTGCTTTTGGTAATTCTCTTATTGGCCGTTCGTTAAGATTTTTTGTTGTTACTTCCGGTATAATCAGTGGAACTCTTGCCTTACTTCTTGCCGTTTTCTTTGTTTATGATTATACTACTTATAAGCCAGTTGAAGTTGATCCAAGTTTGTTGGTTCCAGAAAATGCTTTAACACCGATCCATGGAGGTCCTGAAAATTTACCAATCTTAACCCATCAATTGGATTCTTTAGATTCTAATGCTAAAGAAGAGTTAAGACATAAACCACGTTTAGTTATTCTTGGTTCAGGTTGGGGCTCTGTTGCTGTTTTAGAACATTTAGATAAAAATGATTACGATGTTACTGTTATTTCTCCAACTAATTATTTCTTATTTACTCCAATGTTGCCTTGTGCTGCTGTTGGTACTTTAGAGATTAAAACCTTGATGGAAAGTATTAGACATATTATTAGAAGAGTTAATGGCCATTATTTGCAAGCCTCTGCTGAAAAAATTTTATTTAGTGAAAAATTAATTAAAGTTAGATCAAATGAATCAAACGAAGAATTTTATGTTCCTTATGATAAACTAGTTATTGGTGTTGGTTCAACTGCTAATAGTCATGGTGTTAACGGTTTGGAATATAGTCAAAAACTGAAAACTGCTGAAGACGCTTTAGAGATTAGAAGGAAGATAGTTCAAAACTTAGAAACAGCTTGCCTACCAACTACAACCGACGAAGAAAGAAAGAAATTATTATCATTTGTCGTTTGTGGTGCCGGTCCAACTGGTGTTGAAGTTGCTGCAGAAATTTATGATTTATTAAACGAAGATTTATCACGTAATTTCCCAAAGATTTTAAGACAAGAAGTTTCAATTCATATTATTCAATCAAGATCTCATATTTTAAATACTTATGATAAGACCATTTCTGAATATGCAATGTCAAGATTTAAAGGTGACAATATCGATTTATTAACCAATTCTAGAGTTAAACAAATTTTACCAGATCAAGTTATCTTTGATCAAAAAGATGAGAATGGTGTTGTTACAACTAGAGGTGTTCCATTTGGTTTATGTTTGTGGTCAACTGGTGTTGCTCAAAATCCATTAGCCAAAGAAGTTGTTAACGATTTGAAAGGTTACCAAAAGAATCAAAGAGCTATTGAAACTGATTCACAGTTAAGAGTCCTTGGTGCTCCATTAGGTGATGTTTATGCAATTGGTGATTGTGCAACTGTTCGTACTGATTTAGCTTTACATTCTGCTGATTATATTAGAAAGCATATTATTGGTACTCAGGGTGATCAGTTTCATGGAACTCATGCTGTTATTACAGATGATGACATTAAAGAAGTTAAATTATCCC
Organism: Ambrosiozyma angophorae; assembly: GCA_030567475.1. Lineage (NCBI taxonomy): Eukaryota > Fungi > Ascomycota > Pichiomycetes > Pichiales > Pichiaceae > Ambrosiozyma > Ambrosiozyma angophorae. The sequence goes on from JAJLSH010000214.1 coordinate 268,892, forward strand.
ATAAGGAGTTAAACAAATTAGCAGAAGATTTAGCAAATCAAAATCCATTAACTAGAGAAGCATTATCTTGGGCTGATGAATTAATTCCAAAATATGATGTGAACAATACTGGCTCTTTATCATTTGATCAGGTGAAATTATTACTAAAAGAAGTTGAATCTAAAGTTACTTCATTGCCAGCAACTGCTCAAAGAGCTCATCAACAAGGTAAATATTTAGGTAGAAAATTATCTAAATTACGTAAAGCTTCTACTACTTTATCAATTAATGATATTTTTGATGGGGATATTGACAATGCTATTTCAAAACCTTTTAAATATAGACACTTGGGCTCTTTAGCTTATATTGGTAATTCTGCTGTCTTTGATCTTCCAGGTTATTCATTTGTTGGTGGTTTAATTGCCATGTATCTATGGAGATCTATTTACTTTGCCCAAAGTGTTAGTTTAAGAACCAGAGTTCTGCTATTCATGGATTGGCTTAACAGAGGTATTTTTGGAAGAGATATTTTAGCAATTTGATTTAATTTATACAAAAACTAAAATAGATAGAATATTTTTCATAAAACGATTTTTTTTTTTTTGTTGATGCTTATTTTGTTCTTTATTATTCTTTTGTATGCTGTTATGACGGACTTTTTTTTTGTTGCCAACCATATTTTTTCTATTATTCTTTCTACTTTCAATGTGAATTTCATGTATCTAGTTCATTATTTGTTTCGTTCTCTACCTCTTGTAGTCGCTCGGAGGTTCGGGTCATTTTGTGCGCCGCTCGAGGCAGTGCGCAGACTTTATTAGAATCCTTTATTGGAGTTCCTTGTTCAAGTGCTCCCCTTTGTTCAAAGCTTTAGTTTTATCTCCTTTGAAGGCAAAGGAACTAAAGCAATTGGAGAAGGTTTCTTAAAAAGGTTTTGGTGGCAAGAATTTGAAATTACTTTGCACAGAGAACACATTACATAACACTACATATTTCATTATTCTCCCTTAATACACTACTTCCACTGAGATGGAATCGGAAGCTCAACCTAGTTCCTTTATGGTTTTTTTCAAATCTAGAAACTCAACAAAAGAAAATTTGAATGATAAAGCAGAAACTACTAATGTTCAAAAGGATAATTGTAGTATTACCACTAAAAAATCTAACACTTTAGAAGAAAAAGCAAACTCAAAAGTAGTTGCTATTGCCGCTGCCAGCAATGCTAATCCTATTGTTAAACGAAAGAAAAGCTTCTTTACTTTAAGGCATTTTAGAGATAAGATTACCGGTAAAGAGAATGATACTGATTGTGATAGAAGTGGTGATTTATTTATTGAAACTCCAAAGTTAAGTTGTATCGAAAATAATGCCGTTTCTCCTTTATTAATGTCCGATACCATGATGGATGTCACTATAAACAACCCAATTATTTCATCATCGGAACCAAGTTGTAATACCGCAATCGATCATATTGATATGGTTTTAAATTCAAACCCTGTTTCTTTAGCTACAGATCCAACCACAATTGAAGCTCCAAATGATCTTAAGGACTTTGGTTTGAAGCTGGCTGAAAATGAAGCCGAGATTCACAAAACTAATATGGATGTTATTTGTGATAAGCCTAATGTCCCCGCAATTTATGAAGTACCAAAGGTTGAATTTACAAATGAAGAAAATACAACCGAAAATGCTTTAGTTACATTTGGTAAGCTTCCAAAACCTGATATCACCTCTTTATATGTAGGAGACTTGGCAAAAACAATCACCGAAACTGATTTAAAGGAAACTTTTGGAAAATATTCAGGGTTAGTATCTGTTAAGATTCCATTAGATTCCTCGACCGGCATTTCATTAGGTTATGCCTATGTTAACTTTGATACCGAAGAAAACGCCTTTGAAGCATCCAATGCTTTAAATTATACTTTTATTAAGGGTTCTGAGATCAGAATTATGCCTTCTTTGAGAGATAAAGATGAAAGAGAAAAAATTGGAGCCAACGTTTTTATGTCAAATTTATCACCATCTTATACAACTAGAGAAATTTTTGATAAGTTTAGGGTTTACGGTAAAGTACTTTCTTGTAAATGGATTCCAAGTAAATTACAAGCATTTATTCACTTTGAATCCAAAGAAGTTGCATTTAATGTTGTTAAATTATACAATCATACCATTCAAGATGACCAGTTGATCTATGCCGGTATTCATATTTTAAGAAAAGATAGAGAGATTTTTGGCACAGGTAAGATAGCCAAACCAAGCCATGAGGATAAAAACGAGGCAACTGTCCCATTCCAGTCAATATTCGAACCTAAAAACACCACTGACGAAAAGAATAACGAACCACCAGCGGAACCGGTTTTCTCAGTTCACAAAGATGTATCAGAGTCCCAGTCGCGTGCCCAAGTTCCTGTTAAGCCAAACTGGAGGGCAAGGGATGCACAGAGTAACATTAGTACGAAGTACTCCATCTTCATTAGAAATTTGCCTTTGGACATCTTGGACAGTACAATCTTCAGTTTGGTACAACCGTATGGTAAGGTCATGTCAGTATTATCTAGAAAGGTTCCAAAGAGAAATGGTGCATGGGCCTTGGTCACAATGACCAATCAAGAATCTGTTGACCAAGCTATTATGAATATGAATACTATGGAAATCGACGACCACAAGTTGTTTGTTACTCGTGCCATTCCAAAGGAAGAAAAATGTTACTATGTTCAGAATGTTGAAACTGGTCCAAGGTGGAAATTGAAGATTCTTATCACTGATTTGAATATTAATTTACATAAAAGGGCATTCGAAGAATTATGTTCTTCTTGCAAATCAATTAGTTCTGTTGAATTATATGGCACTACATCTAAATCTGAAGGTGAACCGTTTACTGCTTTTGGATTTACTGAAATGACTGACGAAGATGATGCTGATAACATGATCCAAAGACTTTCTGAACTGGGAGTGAAATGCTTCAAAGTTAGGATTGAAATCCCCACAGGTTTCAAATCACCTGCCCAACGCTATCCTTATTTTATGAAAGATGATCAATTTAATAATGGACCAAACGCTTCCCCAGTTCCTGTTTCTTATGTCAATCCTTCTCAAATGCTTGAAATTGCAATGTTCAACAAAGATGTTGAAGTTGATAAAATGAGTAGTAATTCTTCAAATAGTATTCTTAAGAACAGAAATAATGTGCCAAAACGTTCAAATCGTAAATCTATTACTACAATTTCAGGTGAAAATGGTAATAGTGATCATAAGAGTACTAAATCTACCACTATAAACTCTTCTCCTAGATTGCATCCAACGGAGATTATGAAAAGAATTCACGCGTCACTGGGTAATTTTGCAGTTACTATATTATCTCCACAGTTTACTTATGACAATTTGAATACCAATTTAACCAAATTAAAGATTCGTTGTTTAACTGAACATATTGTGAAATTCCACTTTGGAAACGAAGCAGAAAATTTATTCGCCATGTTGGAAAAGGTTAATAGGGGTTATATAGAACCAACTAAGTTATTGAGGGATTATTTAATTGAAGCAGCTGCATATTTAGGAATCGTAAACTAGTATATGATCCTCTATCTTTTATTTTCGGATTGATTTGTCTTTTTTGTTGATGTTTGGTTTTGTCCATTTTTTTTGTTATAAGTTCCTTCTTTGCTATATTGTCACTTGCATTATTATATAGGTTTTGTACTTGTATAGTTATTCTTCTATGGGTATAAATATTTTCGCATAGTAAAATAGTATATCGAACAACTGGATTCAATTTCCAGTTGGATTGGAGAGATCTGATCAGGCACATGTATATTGAAAATTCACATAACATCAGGCGATTCGGTTATATGATGGAGTTCCAAATACTATATATACATGCATTATTACATTAACGAAATTTCAATGTGTAACTGATCAAATTGATAAGGATAATGCTCTTAATTGATAAGGAAAAAGCAGATTCATAATAATCCAAAGATTAGACAATTTTTTTAGGGTAAAGTTTTTTTTTTATGAAATACATATATGTACAACAAAATTAAATTAAAAAGAAAAATAAACTCTCAGGAAAGCAAAAAAAAATTGAAAGTAATGAAAAGGTGTTCAAAGTTTGTTAATTGTAGCACACCCGAATGTGAGAAAATCGCATTAAAACAATTAATCAAAAAAGAAAAAAAAAAAAAAAAGTTAACAATAAGAAAAAAATACACGATTAAAACTAAAACTAAAACACAAATTAAACATAAACACTTTACACTAATTCTACGTAATTAGCTGGGAAAATACCTTCTCTTTCACCAACTCTCCCAGTCCACCAATCATCAGTTGAATCTGATTTTTGTAGAATTGTAACAACATCACCTTTTTTAAATGATAAATCACCAGATTCTTCTCCTGTAAATGTATATAAGGCAATTGCTTTATTTTTGGATGTTGAGCCACCATTGGATGATCTTGATGTTGGAGCAGTTGATGATCTACCAGTAGCTGAGCCTGATGTTGAATTATAACCAAAATCTGGTTTTTCAGCTTTTGGTCTATATCCACCACCATTTGATGATATTCTATGTGATGATCTTCTTGAATCATATTTATCATAGACATCATCTTCCCATGAATTAGCTGATTTTTTAACTGATGATCTTCTATTACTACGATAATTATCATCTGAAAAATTATCATCTGAATAATCAGAATTACGTGAAAGGGTTCTTCTTGTTGAACCTCTTCTTCCACCCGCTGTATAAGAATCATCAGAGCTAAATTGAGAAGGAATATCATCAAAATAATCATCATCTGTATCGTCACCACCATTTACACCTCTTCTTGTAAATGCTCTACTTTCTAGTATTCTCATTAATGAATCACAAGCAGGTGGTGGTAAAACTCTACCACTTAATATTTGGGAAGCTTTACACATATCACCATAAAACTTTCTATTTGCTTCTCTTCTTTCCACTAAAACAGAACCTTCAACGGAAACACCAGCAAACAAACCTTTTGTCTTTGAATAAGCAAAAACTGGAGCAACATTTTTCAATGAAGCACTACCTGCAACTTCGGCATTTCTACCTAATGGACCAGCAGCAACAGATAGGTTACCACCTAAAGTAACGGAACCAAATTGAGCAAATGATTCAACAGCAGATTCAGTATTCAAAATAAAAACAAAATCAGTAAGTTCACCACCAATTTGCCCCCCAACACCAGCACCTGCTGTAACAATTGCAGACGGAGGAGACCAACTTCCATCAGGTAATCTTGCAACAACAACACCTGACCCAGCTCTTGCCGAAAATAAGAAACCAGCTTTAAAAACAGTTATGATAGCCAATCCTTTAGCTTCTAACAAAACTTCATGAGGAATAATCTGATCTGCTCCCATCATTTGATTCGGTTTGATAAAAGAAGACAAAACTTTAGCAGCTTTTCTTTAAAAAATAATAGTATTAGTTATCATTGTTAGTATTTAAGTTATGAACAATGTCAATAATCACAAAATTACCTATAAATTTTCCAAAAAAAAAAAAAAAAGTGTGAGATGCGGATGACAAGGAAAAGTTCGGATGTAACGCTGGCAAAACAGTTCAATAGTATCCTTGTTAAGAGTCATAAGTATTGAATGAACATATTAGTGTTGTTTGGAAATTGACTAAAGGGCTATTTGAACGATAACGTACGTTCATATCAAGCGGTGTCTAAATAATGATACTTTTAGTGTATCTTTAATAACTTTTGATTTTCTGATTCATCAGTAATGAAAGTTATAGTTATTTGGAGTTTCAGTGAACGATACCCTTTATATTGAAAACTCTGGATGGTGATTTGTTTAAAAGAAGCATGAAACGAAATGAGAAGAAAATTTAAAGGAAAAGAAGGTGTAAGGACCGAAACAGCGGGAAGGAAGGAAGGAAGTAAGGCAAAAGAGTGAAATAAAAAAGGACATACTTAGACTCATGGCTTAGTGATCTTGGTATTGGATTGTTTATACCCATTGTAGAAGGTGATTGACAGGGTAGTAGTAGTTATATAGGGTCTTTCAGCGAGTTCTGTTCAGCAGGTCAACTATTTGCTCTCTCTATTGCGGGCGAGTTGGCAGAAAAATAGGCAAAAATTGCCAATATCCGGACAGCGGTGTTGCAACTATCGGACTCTCTCTAAAATAACGAGGCTGTGCGTTTGTGTGGGTTTGCGGCTTAGAGGTACAGAGGTACAGAGGCTTAGCGGCTTCTAAAGGTAAACAGAACACAACATATCTCAATCACTTCAATCTAATTACATTATTGTAGGTGTATTCTGAGGGAAACAACAACATATATCATCTGTCCATACTACCGAACACTCTATACAGTGCTATTGGCAGTACTTCTTATTAATATTTTCTAAATGCCTCCAAGAACGAAATCTAGTGTCAAGTTGACTAAAAAGTTGAAAGCCTCAAATCACGACGATGCAGCTTCAGTAAATTCATTAAAAACAAAATCACATAATCAAAATTCTAAGAAACTAGGCTTTTTAAAGAGTATCCAAAATGATTCAAGTGTAACTTCTTCACAAATTGTTCCATCTTCTTCATTTCAAGAGGATGATGGTTTCATTTATTCAAGAACAACAAATTCAAATAAACATCATATTAACAACAATAACAACAAGAGCAACAATAATAATGCTAATAAAGATGTTCATATAAAAAAATTAAATAATTTTACAAAAGGTCAATCAATATTTGATGATAATGATAAAAATAATGAGGTTGATCCAGTTTTTGGTTCTTCAATAGTTGAAGAATTCAAAAGAAAAAAGCAACAACAATCAAAACAAAGATCATTTTCGGCTCCTGTTAAATCAACATCAATTGTCCAAGAGGAAAGTGATAATATAAAGCCAAAACAATCAAATATAAAGAAATCTGCAAGACGAAATAAAACTCCAAGAAGTGCACTGCATGCAAGTGATGCTGAGATAGAAGATGGAGATGATAATGATGAAATTCAAATTATTGTTCCTTCTACCTTATCAAATCCAAAAGTTAGAAAAAAAAAATCAACGTCTAAAACAACTGAATCTTCGAAAGCTAATTCTACTAAACTTCAAAAGTCCAGGCCAATAGCAAATACTACAAAAAAATCAACTAAAAGGGCAAATTCTGAATCAAAAGTACAACCAACTCAATCTTTATTAGATTTTTTAGATGATACATTCAATGATGATGATGATAGTGATGGTGGTAATGATGATGGTGAAGGTCAAGTATTCTCATTAGATAGCCCCATTAAAAAGAAACGAAAAATATCACAAGAAATTGAAGTTAAGAAAACTATTAAAAAACCAATTGAAAAGAAATATATAAAGAGACGAATAGTATCCGAACCTATCATTAATAGTGCAGAGTCATCTTTTGATCCAAAAGAACATAAAGTTTCAATAGAAAGGAAGCCAAGAAAAAAATTAGAAACTATTTTAAAGAAACAAAACAATTCAGTTAATAAAACACCCATTCAATCATATTATGAAGAACCACATTCACCAAATTTATATGATGTAGCTTCTAAAAACTTGGTAACTGAACCGAAACTTCTTTCTTCTCCACAAATTAAGGAATCATCCAAAGAAAAACATACTATGAATACTGATACCGATAGTGAGAATGAAGAAGTTGAAGTTACAACTACAACAATCCCATTAAATATATCCCCAATTAAAAGATCATTAGTTAAAACAAGACAAGAAAGAAGAAGATCATCATTAGGTAATAGAGGTAAAAGAATTTCTTCAATTGGTAATGGATTTGAAGCAGAGCCAGATCATGATATACCATTAGATAAATTATATAAACATTTTGATAATGAACTACCTGATCCGCATAAGATGAAACAATTATTAATTTGGTGTGCAAAGAGAACTCCAATTAATTCAAGTCATGGTAAAGGTAAAAGTAAAAATATTGCAGAAAAAATTTCAAATAAAATTAGAGATGAAATGATTAAAGATTTAATTGATGGCAAGATTGATATAGGTTGGTGGAATAATAGTAATAGTAAAACTAATGATGCAGAAAAGGAAAAAAAGAGACCGATTTTGATCAAGCCAAATGAGTCAAATATTCAAAATAAAAAATTGTTTGATATTTATGACAAAAGATTGAAAGATTTAAAAAGAGAAAGAAATATATGGATTAATGCAAAACCAGATATTGAAATTAATAATCAAATTGAATTAAATGGAATTAATATAGATGATTCAAAAAAAATTTTGAAACTAGAGAAAATGTTAAATATATTAGAAGATTATAAAGATAAATTTGATAACAATAAGCTAATTATATTTTTAGAAAATTTTAAATTAACTTTACATCAATTAAAAGAATCAACAAATGTTTTAAATGAAGTCGTTGATGAAAAAATAGAATATATTTCAAAAAGAATGAAATATCTAATTGATCATGATAATGAAAACAATGAAATCGATTCATTGGATTTATTAAAAGGCCTTGTAATTTAGGAAGAAATGAAAGTGTGCCCGCCCGAAGACCTTTTTATTACTGTATACTAAATTTGTATTTCTATTATATTATATTATATTATATGTATTTAAACTAATGATTTCTAAACACTAAAGATATTTCTTAGCAAACAAGCGAACCTTATTATCAAAGGTGGCACTTTTAATGGGATCATTTATATCATAGAAAGGATTTAAAATATTTTTAACATATAATTCATTAATTTCAATTAAAAAATGTCTTATACTTTCATCATTCTTTGATAAGTCTGTCAAAATTAAAAATTTCGTATTACCTTGAGTTAAATAACTAAATACTGTAAATCCATAAAATGAATCTAAATTCTTTATAAATATTTGATTATTATTTTGTAATGATTCTAAAGTATCCAAAGATGAATTTAATATGAATTGTTCTAGTTCTTTAATATCAGGAGGTAGATTTGCGTTCCCATCTCCCGACTGTTTGAAGGTTCCTATCTCAAGTTCATACAATGGAGCATCATTAGAGCCTATTATGGCGAAATAGTACGACATTAATGGGTGTGTAATGGTGTAGTTGTCGTTATAGTTATAGTTTCAGTTAAATAGTTGGAGCGCTTAGATCGAGAGACTTTCCGGCGGCTTGGTTGGGACATTCTTCTTCCTACTTACCTGGCTGCCTCTACTATTGCCTGAAGCCCTGTGTGTTATAGTATCTTGCTGTCTTCAGCTACTCTGGCGGTACTACTACAACAATACCCACTTTTAATGTCGTCCGCTCCCGTCCTGTTTCAGGTACCTACTCCTATATCCCGCCACTCACCTGGCCATTCACAATCATCATCCTCTGCTGACTCCTTTCATGTTTCAACATCAACCAGTTTCAAACTCTTTCCGGACCTTTTGCATTCTAAATATTCTTCAAAGTCTGATTCACTGTTGTCTGGCACCCTTGTTGACGATAACAATAAATCTCTGAAAAAAAGAAAATCTTCAAATTCTTCTTCTGTTTCTTCTTCTGTCATGAGTTATAATTATAATGATGACGATGACAACAACAATAGCAACGGTAAAGATGAAGACAAATATGACAATTATGGCTGGGATGCAAATATCAATGATGAGGTCATCATCAGTGATACTTTGGAACTACTGGATCACAGAAAAAAATTAATGAAGGATTTGAAAATTGATGTAAATAATTATGAATCCTCATTTAATTCAGAAATTGGTAGCCCAACAAAACCCCCAATTGAAGATCATTATACTATTATTAGGATTCCTCAAATTACAAGAAGCAGAGCCGCTAAAGTCAAAGCGATAATTGAACGTTATTATGATTGCATTGATAGATACCAAAGAATATCTCATTTTGAAGATAATTTCAGACCGAAATATAAAGATGTTGAAGGTGTTTTCAATCCATTACAAATTATTAGAAATAGAAGAATTAGAAGGAAAAATAATGAAACCTTTAAGAAAAGCGATTCAATTTCAAAATTTAAATTACCATCTCAAGTTTTTTCAAAATATTCAAAGCCAAGATTAATTTGGCAAGTCAATTTGAATGAATACATAGGTGATTTAGAATGGAGAGAGTCGCATTGGAATGAATTGAAAAATTCCAAAGGTCAATTATGGTTTCCATTTGATACATCAACTTCATCTAATGGTAATGATATTTTAAAAACACCAATTAAACCATTATCTAAAAGAATGCATGAACAGTTGTTTACTGGATTTGATGGTGAATTTCATAAAGATGATGACCAACTACAACAACATCAATCACCGTTACACTCACCACCTGATCATATTTCAAAACGTATTGAAAGTTATGCTTCAGTTGCGAGAAGTGAACATTACAGATTAAACAGTATAAAAAAGCATTCACTAACTTCAAGTAATGGAGGAGGAAGTCCAACATTGGAATCCAACAACCCAATTAATTCTTTAACTAGTGCTGTTTTGCAGCACCCTCCAATTATTAAATTTGAAACTTTAGAGGAAAATTCCACAGATAGTTTTAAATCAACTAAAGAAAGAAATAATGATAGTGGTTTATTGATTCCAAATACTCCAAGTAATTCATTATTAGTTTCAAATAATGAAGATAGTTTAGCAGACGAATTATTGGCAAATTCCAAATTAATCAAATCATTGAATCATAAATTAAATACTTCAAGGACAACATTGCATAATTTAGATGTTGATCTGTTTAGCTTTTTACAAAATAAAAAAGAATTATTCACAATAAAGGTAAATGAATTTGAAAATATTAAATCAGATACATTAATAATGACAAATAAAGTTCTAAATAAAATCGAAGTGTTGGACTTGAGTTTAGAAAAATTTAATAAGTCAACTTTAGCGAAATCCAATAAAATTGAAGAGTTATTATTTTATTGTGATAGAACAAATGGTTATATTAATACATCAGTTAATTTGAAAATCAGAGATTTAACTGAAAAGAAAGATAATATTAAAACGAAAGATGATAATTTTTCAAATACTTGTTTATATTATATTTTGGAAAATTCAATTGTTTTATTTTTATGGATAGTTTGGATATTTGTTGAAATTTGGAGATTTTTTAGATGTCTTTTCTACTGTTTGCTAAAAATACTAAAATGGATTTTCTTATAAATTACAAGACTACTTCTCTGAATTTTTGGTTCTTCTCTTCTCTTTTTTCTTTTCTCCTTTCAAGTTCAAGTTATACTTACATAAGAGTATTTGGGGCTGTTATTCGAAGAGTTATGCTCATTCATTGTGTTTCTCCCTGTCTTCCTTATCTC